>SZWC01013148.1:65315-80560 GCA_023375785.1 Penium margaritaceum
GCTGCGGTGATGCCTTTTGCCTGTGGAGGCGGAGCGCGCTCGTCGCCGCTCACCACCTCCCACAAGCCCCTCTCCTCCAAAAGGAGGCGGGTACGGATCTTCCAAAACGTGAAGTTGGCGCGTCCTTCCAGCCTCTCCAAGGGCTGGGCTGCTGTTACCACGCCTGCTGCTGCCATTTTGAGCTTTGGTGATGCTCAACGCTGCCCTTGGGTGGCGGCGCTACCCCTGCTTCTGCTGCTGCTTCTGCCAGAAATCTGTCTGACAGAAAATTGACTGTAGATGCCAGCAGACTGGGAATTTGGAACAAATGAGCCCACCACGAGAAAATTCAGCTCAAAACCTTTCAGATCGACCCATAAAACAGGGTCATCAACAGGGGATATTGAAAGATATGCCCTCTTGAAAACAGGGTATGCTTCTGCTCCTACTCCAACTCAGACCAGCCAGCTTGTAAACAGCGTTTCTCCCAAACGAATCGATGGAATGCAAATATGTTTGCACCAATGGAAAGCTTAGGAAAAATACTACAATTCGCATGTGCCACTTTTTAAATTTGACAAAGAAACGAGAGAGTTATGGTCATCACAAGGCGACAGTCTTACTCATAGAGAAGAGTGTAGCCCTGGCCGACCTCGTTTTGAGCATAACTCTCAATCCGACCGTTGGATCTTTGCGATCTTGGGCTCGTTGGAAAGCTTGTCTCACGAACTTGAAGATCCAGTGGTCGATCGTCAAATTTGGTTAAGGTTCTACCCTAACCCGTCACTCTCAAAGTGACGGCCTGTACTTGCCGAATTTGGCAGAATCTGGCTCTGATACCAAATGTTGGATCTGGAGGAGACAAGGAGTCTTGGAGCAGCGAGCATGTGGGACTGAAAGGGCATCAGTTGTGCTGAAGAATGGTTATTGAATCACTCAAAATGATGGAGTACATATAGAGCTAGAGCTAGGGCAAGTCAGCCCTCTCACAAGCCACACCACTTAGCCATGGAGGCTAAGACTCACACACTAGAGTCCACAATCTCACACAAGGGAGGAAATCAGCCTAACAATCAGGCTGACCAGTCACACACGACCTAGAGAGCTAGAGAATGCTCTCATGGCACACTCCTAGTGGTCACATCACCCACAAACCCATGGAGAATCGCCATGTGTCCATGGCTAGCACACAAGGATCTCACCTCACCTAAAAAGTAAGGAGAGGTACCTTTTTCCTAGTCAGCACACTCTGACAAGGCAATCCTAAGACCAAAGACCTTTTTGGATATTTCTCCCATCAGGTCTTGACCCTGGACCTCTTGCCTTTTTCTTTTCTCAGGCTAAGGCATGGAGCCATCACCCATGGCCACCCAGATATCGACGGTCCATGACCCCCGAAACTTCGAAAATTCATATCTCCCAATCCGACCGTTGGATCGGCCTGAAACTTGGACCGTAGATAATTTGCCACCTAATCTTTCCAATGGTGGAGACGGATCGACGATCGGAGCAGGCATCTGGAAGTTTCCTGGAACTTGCTCCTGTGGACCTGAAATTGAGCCGGATGGCTCCTTTCCCAACACCTCTTTCTAACAGTAGTGGTATTTACCTTTCTTTTTGCCTCTGCTGCCCACACTGCTGCTGTTGCTGCTGGTTGTGTGAGCTCATGGCCACAAAAGCTGTTTCACCACTACTACCGCCATTGCGCTTTGCTCCATTGCGACGCAATTCCGCCTGCACCAGGTGTGTGTAGATGAAGTCGAGGTCGAGAGTTGGTTGGCACTCCAGCATCTCTCGCATCGTGTCGTAACTGGTTGGGAGTCCCCTCAAGAAGAGGAGAACGAAGCGCGTCTCTTCCACAGGGTTACCGGCCGCTCTCAGTTGCTTCGCGAGCTCCTTTGTCTTGTCCAGGTACGCCTCCTCCCTTCACAACCCTGCATTTTCAGCACCATCATCTTTTCCTCCAAAAGCATGAGGAATGTAGGATCCTTGCTCTCATATTTCTTGTACAACGTGTTCCACCTCTCCTTTGCAGTAGCCTTGTCACTCACGTACTAAAGATACGGGTTGGAGATGGTGTTGACAAGCAACTTGTAGGCCTGCCTGTCCTTCTTCTTCCACTCCTCATAAACTGCTGGTACACCTACAGAAGAACCTGCATCAGCTGCATCCTTTTGCAGCGTCTTCCCCGCCACAACCTACGCTGCGGTGATGCCTTTTGCCTGTGGAACTGGAGCCGGCTCATCGCCGCTCACCACCTCCCACAAGCTCCTCTCCTCCAAAAAGAGGCGGGTATGGATCTTCCAAAACATGAAGTTGGCACGTCCTTCCAGCCTCTCCAAAGGTTGAGCTACTGACACAACGCTAGCTGCTGCCATTTTAAGCCTTAGTGATGCTCAGTGCTGCCCTTGGATGGCAGCGCTATTCCTGCTTCTGCTGCTGCTTCTGCCAGAAATTTGTCTGACAGAAAGTGGACCGTAGATGCTAGCAGACTGGAATTTTGGAAAAATGGAGCCCACGAATGGAAAACTCAGCCGAAAACCTTTGAGATCGACCCATAGAACAAGATCATCAACAGGGGATTTTGAAGAATATGTTTCTGCTCCTACTTAAACTTAGACCAGCCAGCTTGTAAAGGGCGTTTCTCCTGAACAAATCAATGGAATGCAATTATTTTGGTACAAATGGAAAGCTTAGGAAAAATGCTACAATTCGTATGTGCCACTTTTTAAATCTGACAAAGAAACAAGATAGTTATGGTCAGCACAAGGCGATAGTCTTACTCATAGAGAAAAGTGTAGTCCTAGACGATCTCGTTTTGAGCATAACTCTCAATCCGACCATTGGATCGTCTTGATCTTGACTACGTTGCAAAGCTTGTGTCAAGAACTTGAAAATCCAGTGGTCAATTGTCAAATTTGGTCAAGGTATGATCCTAACCCGCCACTCTCAAAGTGACGGCTTGTGTCGGATGAATCTGGCAGAATCTGGCTCTGATACCAAATGTTGGAATTGGAGGCAAGAGGGAGCTTTGGAGCAGCGAGCATGTGGGATTGAAAGGGCATCACTTGTGCTGAAGAATGGTTGTTGAATCACTCAAAATGATGGAGTACATATAGAGCTAGAGCTTGGGCAAGTCAGCCCTCTCACAAGCCACACCAGTTAGCCATGGAGGCGAAGGCTCACACACAAGAGTCCATAATCTCACACAAGGGAGGAAATCAGCCTAGCAATAAGGCTGACTAGTCACACANAATGTTGGAATTGGAGGCAAGAGGGAGCTTTGGAGCAGCGAGCATGTGGGATTGAAAGGGCATCACTTGTGCTGAAGAATGGTTGTTGAATCACTCAAAATGATGGAGTACATATAGAGCTAGAGCTTGGGCAAGTCAGCCCTCTCACAAGCCACACCAGTTAGCCATGGAGGCGAAGGCTCACACACAAGAGTCCATAATCTCACACAAGGGAGGAAATCAGCCTAGCAATAAGGCTGACTAGTCACACATGACCTACAGAGCTAGAGAATGCTCTCATGGCACACTCCTAGTGGTCACATCACCCACAAATCCATGGAGAATCGCCATGTGTCCATGGCTAGCACACAAGGATCTCACCTCACCTAAAAAAGTGAGGAGAGGTACCTTTATCCTTGTTAGCACACTCTAACAAGGCAATCCTAAGACCAAGGACCTTTTTGGATATTTCTCCCATCAGGTCTTGACCCTGGACCACTTGTCTTTTTCTTTTCTCAGGCTAAGGCATGGAGCCATCACCCATGGCCACCCAGACATCAACGGTCCATGACCCCTGAAACTTCGAAAATTCATATTTCCCACTCCGACCGTTGGATCGGCCTGAAACCTGGACTGTAGATAATTTGCCACCTGATCTTTCCAATGGTGAAAAAATATTGACAATCAGAGCACGCATTTGGAAGTTTCCTTGAGCATGCTCATGTGGACCTGAAATTAAGTCGGATGGCTCTTTTCCCAACAACAAGAGGTTTGTCATAAACATCAGCATGTTAACAATATTATCTAGCTTGAAGTCATTTTAATCATCGTTTACATTGATATGGATCAATTTATTTCCGTCCTTTTATACCCGGACAAGATTCCTATTTGTACACATAACACAACGTTTAGTACCTCCAATAGGTTTATTTCCATAAACCTATTATTCTTCCTTGAAGGGTGGTGGTTTATGCCAAAGTCAAGAGTATCGACTCCACTCTTGAGAAGTACCGCTCCATATTATCGACGCGCTCCTAGTCATCATATTCATTAACTCCTTATCCATTCCTTTATACACATTCTTACCCCCATGATCTCCAGCTTCCTTGGGAGTCCAATACTACCGTGACCAGTATACAGGCTTGCCAGAGTTACAGCACTTCCGAAGATGCTTTGAACCCTTGCTATAGCCACCATGGCCTCTTCCTCCACCACCACCACTTCTGTTGCCCCTCTGACTAAAAGGAGTTTTTACCACGGTCACTATACTGTACAACATAGGATGAGATATTAGTCTTGTCAACTGACTTGAGAGAAGGGACTAAAAAACAAGGCCGACACAGTTGCACTTACCGTCTGCTCCCAGTATTACAACCTAGAGGACATATCACCCTCACAATCATAGTTCTACCCTGAGCAATATAAAGAAAGAAGCCATCCGGCTCAGTTTCAGGTCTAGAGAAGCAAGTTCCATGAAATTACCAGATGCTTGCTCGGATCGTCAATCCAATTTCACCTTCAAGAAGATCAGGTGGCCAATTCTCTACTTTCCAAGTTTCAAGCCGATCAAACAGTCAGATTGAGAGGTATGAAGCTTTTAAGTTTAAGGGTCATGAACGCCGGAGTTGGGGTGAGCATGGGCAATGGCTCCATGCCTTAGCCTAAGAAAATAAAAAGGGCAAGAGATCGGGTTCAAGACCTGATGGGAGAAATATCCAAAAAGGTCCTAGATTCTTTAATTGCCTTGTCAGAGTGTACTGACTAAGATAAAGGTACTTCTCCTTACTTCTTACGTGAGGTGAGATCCTTGTGTCCTAGTCATAGATACATGGCGATTCTCCATGGGATTGTGAGTTACGTGATCACTAGGAGTGTACCATGAGAGTATTTTCCAGCTCTCTAGGTCATGTGTGAGTGGTCAGCCGGATTGCTAGGCTCATTTCCTCTCCTGTGTGAGATTATGGACTCTAGTGTGAGAGGGCTGACTTGCCCAAGTTCTAGCTCTATATGTACTCCATCATTTTGAGTGACTCAATAACCATTCTTCAGCAAAACTGATGCCCTTGCAGTCCAACATGGTCGATGTTCCAAGGTTCCCTCTCTCCTCCTGAACCAACAAGCAGTTCATATGAATTACTTTCTTGTATCGTGTCCTTAGCACCAGGTTACTTTCGTGCGAGGAGTAAACTCCTAAGGCTTAGACCAACCAATACTTTTTGAGCGTCTGCCTGTGGTGGACAACTCTGTAAGGTAAGAACTGTACTCAATAACAAGCAACTGACAGGTTCTTATAGTCCTAAAGCCAGCCTCTAGCCTAGGCGCATAGTGGCTCCTTGGATGAGCTACTTTGAGGGTAATCTGGATTACATCATCTCCCTGCCTACATGGCACTTCCTGTCACCGCGAAGTGGCACTAGCCACAAGGAAGGACCTTGGAATATTCTAAGATATCTCTTATAACCTTCCTGTCCCTCTTTTAGTCACAAAGAAAATTAGTCACTAGACTAGGATTTGACCCAGTGACCTCTCACTCTAGAGATTAACTCTGGAATGCCTAAGCCACAAGAAGTTGTCCTAAGCAGTGTTTGCTGGCTATACTATCTAGTTTAGACCGAGGGGACTTACTCCAAAGGAGCAGTGCATACCTTGTCTATCTGGACCAGACATTGGGGACTTACACCAAGGGGGCAGTCCATGCCTAGTCCGTCCTGTGCCTGTCCAAATGTCAACTATGGACAAGAAGCATATCAGGTCAACACGTGTTACAACCACTGTGACGTATGACCTTGTTGTACACGTACTTAAATACTTTCTCATACATCAAATCCTCCTCCTTCCAACTCCCAAAGATTGTGATAAGAATCATAGCTTTCAAATAGCACAATGACGAGGATCATGGACTGCATCTTGGTATCGATTTCTTAGTTTATTTGCATCACTTACTACAGCTGTTGTTCAAACTTTAGTAGAAAGTGTGAAATCGGCTTTCCCTCCCTCGTCCTTAATTAAAATCAGCTTTTGAAGGATGACGAGTGGATTTGCAAGAGCCGATGATTGGTGAGTATATGCAAGCTTGTCATAAATCTTCGATGCATGTGAGATACCTTGGATGTGAATATGCCATGATTCATGCACTGATATCACATGTCATTTTTAATACTGTATGCTTCATATCTAGCGCCTATTTTGGAAGTTCAACCTGTTTCCCAAGGAACATCTTCACATAGCAATGCACAATCATGACAATGTCAAATTGTCATTTCAACAAAGAAAAACCTTTGGTATGAACTTTGGCATCCTTCTACAAACCTGCTCAAGATTGAGCATCATGAATCTTGTCATAGTGCTGTTCTACTTCTCCGCTTGACTGCTTCCTTAAAGCCAATGTAGACTGAGGTAGACAGTTGTGTGCTATTCATTAGAGGGTACAGACCTGTTACTTCCTCAGCCATTATCACTTGCAAAAAGAGCAAAACACACTCTAGTAAATCCAAAACATCGTGCCTATAAAGGCAAAAATTTCCGTGGTTGGGATCCAAGGGTTATACTTTTAAGGATATAGCTTATCCTTGGCTTTTATTTGCTAAGTGCCAGTACTTGCTGTTCAAAATGATAGAGCACTTGAAGCTGATGGAGTTGATGCGTGCTATAATACAAAGATGACGAGAGAGCATATAGAAGTATGCCTTTTAACTAGTCAGTATGGTACACAACCCTTTGTCAACTGGCCTGAGGCAACGAACTAGAAAACAAGATCTACACAATGGCACTTGCCGTCCGCTCCTAGTATTACAACTAGGAGGAGATATCACTCTCAAAATCACGGTTCCATACTGAGTAGTTCGTAGGAATCCCTTCTTTATACTATGTCCTCAGTACCTGGTCATTTTTGCATGAGGACCCAACTCCTAGATCTTAGACCAATGAATAGTTCTTTAGTATCTACCTTTGGTGGAAACCTCTGTGACGAGTCCCAAAGGTAAGAGCTCTAATGAATCAGAGGGAATTATCCGGTACATATAATCCTAGAGCCAGCATCTAACCTAGGCTCACAGTCGCTCCTTTGATGGGCCAGTTTGGGAGAAATCTGGATTGTATCATCCCTCCTTTCTACATGGTACTCTCTAAGACCGCCAAGTGGCACTAGCCACTAGGAAGGTCCTTGGAACGTTCTACGATGTCTATTAGAATCTTCTTGTCCTCCCTTTGGTCACAAAGAAAAGTGCACATTAGGCTAGGATTTGACCTAGTGACCTCTAACTCTAGAGACCAACTCTAGAACGTTTAAGCCACGAGGAGTCCTAGGCAGTATTTTCTGGCTATACTATCCAGTTTAGACCAAGGAGACTTACTCCAAAGGAGTAGTACATGACTTGTCTGTTTCGACCAGCCTTGGAGAACATACTTCAAGGGAGCAGTACATGCCTAGATCGTCCACTGCCTATCCAAATGTCAACTATATACAAGGGGTATATCAGGTCAAGAAATTCTCCCTTGTACCTATATCCATTTACTATGAGATGTCTTCTCTGTACAACTGTCTTGGCCTTCATCTTTTTCAGTTGCATGGACCATATTATCGCCTCCAGTACATGTAAAATGCAATTTGCTTTCAAGTACCTTGGTCATGCAACTTGCAAGTACCTTCTAGATCTCCGCGTATTCCATGTCCACAATCTTCTTTGCGACCAGGTCGTGTGAGTAGTATTACTTGATGTTGATGTGCATTGTCCACCAGGACATGACATCATCGTGTGCCATTGTCATGGTACTCTTATTGTCTATGCGGACCTCCATTGCTTCCAACTGTTACGGTTTTATCACAGCAAGTAAACAACGTAGCCACTATGTCTCCTGGCATTATTCTGAGTGAGTAAAATACTCTACCTTAGTGGTAGAGAAGGAGGTACTCTTGCTTTCTACTTGTCCAAGAGACTCAAATACTGTTCAAGAGACACAGAAAGTCCAAGGTGGACTTTCTTTCATTGATTATTCTTCTTCAGTTTGCGTCTGTGTAATACACTAGCCGTAACGGGTCAAATCCCTCTTCGCCTCCAAATTGGAGTCCCATGCGTCGTGTCTTCTCTTGATAACGTATGATGCACTTAATTGGCCACAAACTTGAATAGTTATCCAACTGTATATGAAATTTCAGGACGTATTCCTACCATGGCATATTCATGGCTACCAACAACAGATGGATAGGCAATGTTCTCCATCTCATGCCATTATGCTTTCATGCTAGGACTCACGGAGGAGGAGAATTTGATGTCTCTTGTCATGGGTGTGCTGATTGACTTGCATTTTCCCATGTTGTAGCACTTCAGGACCTCCATGATTTAGTTTGTCTGGTTTAGCTGGATGATATTTGCTGCTTGATTACTGTGGATAGCTATGCCTACGTAGAACTCAAAAAGACCCATGTCATTCATCTTGAATATGTTGTTGAGATCTGTCTTCAGCTTGTTTAACAAGTTGGTCGACGACAAGCAGATGATTAGGTCATTCACGTACTCTGCAACCAGCATCAAGCCTTGCATATCCTCTCACGCATAGGCAATAGGATTATTCAAGTAGAACGTAAAGGTGAGCTCGACCATGTAGCTATCCATCTTCTTATACTATATTCTTAAGGTGTGTTTCAGCCGGTAGAGTGCTTTCAGCAGTTTTCATGCGCGCTACTCCAAGGCTTCCTCTCTCCTACACATCCAACACCTTGGAGAGAGCGCCTTAGAGTAGAAAGCATGTGGGAATAAAAGGGCATCACTTGTGCTGAAGAATGGTTGTTGAATCACTCAAAATGATGGAGTGCATATAGAGCTAGAGCTTGGGCAAGTCAGCCCTCTCACAAGCCACACCACTTAGCCATGGAGGCTAAGGCTCACACACTAGAGTCCAGAATCTCACACAAGGGGGGAAATCATCCTAACAATCAGGCCGACCAGTCACACACGACCTAGAGTGCTAGAGAATGCTCTCATGGCACACTCCTAGTGGTCATATCACCCACAAACCCATGGAGAATCGCCATGTGTCCATGGCTAGCACACAAGGATCTCACCTCACCTAAAAAGTAAGGAGAGGTACCTTTATCCTAGTCAACACACTCTGACAAGGCAATCCTAAGACCAAGGACCTTTTTGGATTTTTCTCCCATCAGGTCTTGACCCTGGACCTCTTGCCTTTTTCTTTTCTCAGGCGAAGGCATGGAGCCATCACCCATGGCCATCCAGACATCAGAGGTCCATGACCCCTGAAACTTTGAAAATTCATATATCCCAATCCGACCGTTGGATCGGCCTAAAACTTGGACCGTAGATAATTTGCCAGCTGATCTTTCCAATGGTGACCAGGGATTGACGATCGGAGCAGGCATTTGGATGTTTCTCTCAGAAACCGGCCCCCGGGTGGAGGCAGTTCCAACGTGTCCTGATGGGTCTTCTGCGTTCACGGCTATGTTTGTGCAGCTTCTGAGTCTGAGCGTGACCTTTCTGGTCGCCTCACGTTATGTTTGTGGCAGTTGAAGACAAGTGCGAGACAGTCACTTTTACGAAGGGAATAACGTGATTTTGCATTAGTTTTTTAACATGGACATGATTTGAACATGTATAGGGTTAGTCATGAACTCTCCAGCGCACCAAACCGTGTGCAATTCGGATAACCGTAGCTCCCGCTACGTCAGTCGAAGCGCAGTATCCCAAACCAGCCGCTCACTCGGCGGCGCGTACCACGTCGCCCGCCGAGGCGCCTTCACACATCAAGGACCCATCAAAACGCCATTTCGGAGGTGCAGATGTCCCTACACGTAGTGGCGGCATCCCCTGCGCCTTTGGGGTCTGTTTTGATGAGTTAATCATCGATTTTGGTGATGGGGATTGATGTGGGTCGAAACCTGTTCGCGGACCTCCAGTCAGACTTTTGACAAAGTCCCCGAGTAACAAACTGTAATACTGAGTTTCGGACTCTGAGCCAGGATTTTGGCTAAGTCCCTCAGTAACAAACTCCACTCCTGAAATCCGGCGGATCATCCACCGGACGCCTCGGCAGACCTTCCGGAGCAAAATCCCCAAATGGTATTTTGTTACTCGTTCCGGTCGATTATTCAGCAGAAGTCGAACCGCGGCCGGCTCCCAGAACCGCCGCGCACACCCCAGCTTTGGAAGCCCATATCTCCCTCGATACTTGTCCGATTCCAGTGAAACAACTTCTCCCGGATTTAGTAACTCATCAACTTTCAAGGACAATCCTGCATTTTAGGATCCGAGGAATCCTTGAGTTGCCTGATCCGTCGACGAGGAATTTCCTCCCTGTGGCGGCTTGTCGGCGCCTCCCAGCGCCGCACTTGGGCATGCAGAGGGGCAAATCTTCAACATTCTCCCCCTTGCACCTGCCATGCCCGCTGCTCCTGCCTGCTGTTGCTCATCTTCCGCTGCGCCCTCCAGCCCATCATAGCTGGTCATCCCAAGTCCGGCCACGCTCAATGCGTGCCGGTCCACGAGTTGCGCTTTGGTCAAGCAATCCGCAAGCATGTTGTGTGTGCTTCAGTGTTACAGCACCAACTGTCCCTTTGCAACCATGTCCCGTACGTAATGATAACGCACGTCAATGTGCTTCATCCTCCTGTGTTGCGTCGGATTGTTGGTCAGCGAGATTGAGCCGATGTTGTCCTCTTGCACCACCGTAGGCTCCTGCTGCGGCACGCCCAGCTCCCCCAGCAACCTGCGAAACCACACCGCCTCCTTGACCGTCTCAGCCAACGCGATGTACTCTGCTTCCATTGTGGAGGTGGCGACACACTCTTCCTTTCTGCTGCACCACGAGACCGCTGTACCAGGGAGGAAGAACACGTAGCGGGATGTGGACTTCCGCCTGTCCACATCACCAGCGTAGTCTGCATCCGTGTAGCAGACCAGACGCAAAGGGTCCGCCCACCCCTTGCCGTCGAACCTCAAGTACGCATGCCGCGTTGCTTGCAGGTAGCGGAGGATGCGCTTGACCGCCTGCCAGTGTAGTGGCCCTGGACCGGCCACGTACCTGCTCACTTGGCCCACCCCGTAGGCCAGGTCTGGTCGAGTCGCCACCATGGCGTACATGAGGCTACCCACCGCCGATTGGTAGGATACCGTTGCCATATCCTCCTGCTATTCTTTTGTCTGCGGCGCCATTGCTGCACTTAGTTCACAGGTCGTGGAGACTGGACGGCCAACTAGTTTGTAGTCCTCCATGCCGTACCGCTTCAGCACCTCGGCCACGTATTTGGCCTGTCCCAGCTCAAGCGTGCGCGCCCTCCGGTTCCGCGTAATGCTCACCCCGAGGTAGTACTCCAGCTCTCCCATGTCCGACATCTGGAATGGACTGCTCAGCTGCTCTTTCAGCTGTTGTAGGCTCGGCAAATCCATCGAGCACACAATCAGGTCGTCCACGTAGAGTGCGACGATCTGATGGAGCTTTTTGTCGCGCCGCACGTATACGCTGTGATCCGCCTCACAGCGCTTCAAGCCGAGTTGTGCCATGAAGCTGTCCATCTGTTGGTACCAGCATCTGGGCGATTGTTTTAGCCCATACAAGGACTTCCGCAGCTTGCACACCTTGCCCTCCGACGCCTCTACCCCCTCCGGCACATCCATGTAGATCTCCTTGTCTATGATGCCGTTGAGGAAGGCCGTGTTTACGTCCAATTGGTGGAGCTCCATGTCCTTCGCGGCCGCCACCGCAAGGATAGCCCGGATGCTTGTGAACTTGGCAACGAGAGCAAACGTCTGATCGTAGTGCTCCCCCATACGCTGTGCGTACCCTTTCGCCACCAGCCGCGCCTTGTACTTGTGAACCATACCTTCCTTTGTGAACTTGGTCTTGAAGACCCACTTTGAGCTGATGACCTTGGCATCTTTCGGCCTATCAACCAGCCCCCACATATCATTTTCCGTGATGGACGCCAGCTCAGATTTGATGGCTGCGTCCCATTGATCCCCTTCGGGCCGCGCAAGCGCCTCTCGCACGGTAGTTGGCTCCGTAGATACAGCCAGCATGCACCGCGTCTGCCAATCCATCGACCGGTGCTTGCGTTGAAGCGCTTCCCCGCTTTTCGCTGCCTCCCATTGCGGCGCGGTAGTTTTGGTGGCGCATCGTCGCTCTGCGGCGATCCTTCCGACTCAGCACGCTCCGGTGAATCATCGACCAGACGGCTCACCGAGGATCTCTCCTGCTCCGGCGAAACATCGCCCAAACAGACGGCGCGTCCAGTGGATTTTCCACCAACGCCCGTTGCACACTCTGTGGGGAGTGCGCGCCTTGGCACCCTTGGTGCCTCATCCGTCGGATCCTTCCATTGGATCTCCTCATCAGCTTGATCGTCATCAGATTCCTCCGCTTCGGCTGCCACCGCTGGTGCACCGTCACGCTCTGATGCCGCATCCTCAACTTCGGCGTCCGCGGGCTCCTTCTCGTAGTCAAGGAGCTGGAACCACTCCCCCGTCTTTGGGGAATCCACCACGCCCACTTCGTTGCTGTTGACGTAACTCTGCTACTCGTCAAACTCGACGTCTCGGCTGCGGATTATCTCCCCTTGTGCATGTTGTAGAGCCTGTATGCCTTATGCACGCTCTCATAGCCAAGGAAGAGATACGAATTTGACCGCGACTCCAGCTTGCTGTCGCGCCTCTGCACAGCCTGCACCATCGCGTGCGCCTTACACCTGAACACTTTCAGGTGTGCCACACTTGGCTTGTGCCCGCTCCAAACCTCATGCGGTGTCTTCCAGCAGCTCTTCCCCTTCAGCACCGATGTAAGAGTGAGGTTGATGGTGTAGCTCGCCGTACGCACAGCTTCCGCCCAGAAGCTTCGCGGCAATTCCGCATCTACCAACATGGTCTGTACCATGTTCAGCAGCGTCTGGTTCGCCCGCTCCGCCACGCCATTTGACTGAGGCCAATACAGCGTAGGTTTTTGCCATTTTATGCCCTACTGCTTCATCCACCCGCTACAGCCCACGTACTCTCCCCCGTTGTCGCTGCGTAGCGCTTTGACCTTCCGGCCAGTCTGCCTCTTGACCGCGACGACATACTCATTCAGCCGGTCCAGGACCTCGCCTTTCCGCTTCATGAAGTACACGAAGAGTTTTCTGCTGTAGTCATCAATGAAGGTGACGAAGTAACGCGCGCCGCTCTTTGACGCCGTCTTGAATGGTCCGCACACATCGCTGTGTACGACCTCAAGCATGTCCGAGGCGCGATTCATGTTCTCGTTGAACGGTTTGCGTCGCGCCTTGCCCAAAATGCAAGGCTCGCACTTTTTGTGCTTTGCTACATCTGTCGCGTCTTTTGCACCGTTGATGACGAGGCTGCGTACCAGCTTGCGCTTCGCCATCTCCTTCATGACTGCGAGTGAGGAATGCCCCAGTCGTCGGTGCCAGAGCTCCAGATCAGCTCCCCCTCCTTTGGCCAGGTTGACGATGCATTCTTGCGAGTCTGCTGAATCTGTCGCCTCTAGGATCACCTTGGTCTGCACAACGTAGAGGCCTCCCACGCACTTAGCCTCCAGCACGGGCTCGTCGCCACCGTCCTTGCGCACGACTGCCCCTCTTCTCCTGAAGAGCACCTCGTACCCCTTGTCAGTCAGGCGGCTAACACTTAGAATATCAGCCAAGCCGGGTACATGCTGCACGTCCTTGATGACGCGCTGCACCCGCTTTCCACCAACCACCACCTCCATGTCCACGTCTCCTTGGCCAGCCGCCGGCTTGACCTTGTCGTTTGTGACCACCATGGATTTTCTAGACTTGGTGTAGTTGATGAACCCGACCTTCTTGACCTGGGTATGCTCCTCCGCTCTGGAGTCAAGGCATTGCCGGTTGGCCTTCTTGAGGTAGTGGTTTTGAGTGCCATTGAGGAGTGCCTTCTTGCCTTTGGCGTCCTTGCCACCGGCCTTTGCCTCCTCGGTACACTCACGGGCCCAATGGCCCTCCTTGCCGCAGTTATGGCGCGCACCCTTCTTGGCGCCCTTCTTGCCGTCGCCATGTCCGCCACCTCCCTTGGCCCCGCTTCCGCCATCACGTGTTTTGGTGACGAGGGCCGATGAGGACGACGAGGACTCCTTGCAGCTCCATCGCTGCGCCTCATTGCGGATGTACTCTGCGACCGCGCCATAGGCGAGCTTGTCCTCTACCCATCCTCTCAAGACTGTAATGAGAGGGCTCCAACTGTCAGGAAGGGCCATGAGGAGGGCCATTGCCTGCAGCTGCTTGTCGATCTTCCACCCCATGTCGTTGCATTGTGAGGCAAGTGACTCGATCTGCTGCATGGCAGTGATGACATCATCTCCCTCCTCGATTCTCACTGTCAGGAGTCACTTCATTGCAAAGATTTTGTTCGCCAGGGACTTGGATTGATGGATTGCACAGAGTTTTTGCCAAGCTTCGGCTGCTAGCTTGCAGCCCTGGAAGTAGACCCACTGCAACTCGGCCGTCCCGGATACCAGCAGCATGAGCGCCTCTTTGTTCTTCTTTGTGAAGGCCTCCTTGTGCGCTTCCATCACCGTCGCTTCGTCGAGGACTTCGGTTCCCTTCATGACCTCCAGCAACCCCTTATGCACGAGGTGCAGCTCGAAGTGCCACCTCCATAGCCCGTAGCCAGGACCACCTGCATACTTCTGGATGGGTTGTGTCTCCTTCTGTGCCATTTGCGCGGTCTTCAACTCCGGGACTTCAGAGCTTGACGGCGATGTTGTCCTTGACGACAGTCCCGTCCGCCGCGAAAGCCGTGAGCGATGTGTAGACTGGTCAGGGCCGTGGGGCCAGAACCCTTTGTCAGAAAACGGCCCCCGGGTGGAGGCAATTCCAACGTGGCCCGAGGGGTCTACTGTGTGTTCACGGCTATGTTTTGTGCGGGTGGTTGTGAGTCTAAGCGTCAGCTTTCAAGTCGCCTCATGCTATGTTTCTGGGAGTTGAATGCATTTGTGAGACAGTCACTTTTGCAAAGGGGATAACGCGATTTTGCATTAGTTTTTGAACATAGACATAATCTGATCATTTGTTGG
>SZWC01013149.1:7496-26366 GCA_023375785.1 Penium margaritaceum
TAAATGCAAAGCCAGCGCAGATGGTGTTCATATGATGTCCAACTGACACTATAAGGGTTCTTATGGGTAAAGGGCATAAAATAAGGGGGTGTAAGATTAGAGGGTAGTTTTCAAATGTATGAACGATAACAAAGTTGGTTTAATCATAAAAAGATTGACGCAGACGGAATTTCAAATTTTGCAGCTTTGAGCTTGAAGAACCCCTCAACCGTTGCTCCGATTGACCAGCCCTAGGAAGGAAAGTTGACTACACACATTGAAACTCTTTTTATGATATTCAGTGACACAAGCATACATTGGTTGGTCATTCTGCATAGTAGCCACACCGTGCCACCAGTTTTTGAATGTATTCGTACTTGCTAGTCGATACCGAGTATTCCCAAACCATTGCTTCTCCTTCTGCCCATTTTTGACTTGTAGTATGAGTTGTGAACGTTGAACACACACACTAAATGTATTTGGTCATGAGCAGTGATGTATGCCTACTTGGATAGGTTGTTGTGCACGGTAGCCACACCATGCCAATACACAGGAAATATACTTGTACTTGCTAGAAGATACATAGAGTTTTGAAACCATGTTTTCCCCCTCTGACCATTTGTGACTCATGTTATGCGTTGCGAACGTTGACCTCCCTTATTGAAATTCCCTGGTCATGGTTAGTGACATATGCCTAGTTTGATTTGTCACTGTACGTGGTTACGACGCCGTGTCACTACGTATCGTATGTCTATGTGCTTTCTTGTCTACAGCTAGTGTTCCCAAACCAATGTTACCCCCTCTGACTATTAGTGACTTGTGTTGTGAGTTGTCAACACTGACCACATGAAGTGAAATTCTTTGTTCATGGTCAGTGACATATGCATATGTTGGTTGGTCACTATGCATTGTACATATTGAAGGTATTTGTACCTGCTAGACAATAACTAGTATTCACAAACCATTATCTTCCACCCTGACCATTTTTGACTCGTGTTATGAGTTGTCAAGGTTTACCACACTTAGTGCCATTATGTGGTCATGGTCAGTGACATATGCCTACTTTGGTTGGTCATCGTGCATGGTATCCACACCGTGCCACAACGTATTGGAGCTCCTTGTACTTGCTTTGTGATACTTGGTGTTCCCAAACCATTGTTTCCCCCTCTGACCATTTGTGACTCGTATTATGAGTTGTAAATGTTGACCACACACAGCAGATTTCTTTGGTCAAAGGCAGTACATATGCCTGATTTGGTCGTTCATTGTGCATGGTAGCCACACTGTGCTACTACTGACTGAAGGTCGTTATATTTCTCCTTGAGAACTGATATTCCCATAGCATTGTTTCCTCCCCTGACCGTTTTTGTCTCATGTTATGGTTGGTCAACGTTGACCACCCATATTGAATTTCCCTGGTCATGGTCAGTGACATGTGCCTAGTTTGGGTGTTTGGTGTGCATACTAGCCACACCGTGCCACAAAGTATTGAAGTTATTTGTCCTCTAGTTGATACATAGGGTTCCCAAACCATTGTCTCTCCCTTTGACCATTTGTGACTTGTGTTATGAGTTGTCAATGTTCACCACACGTAGTGGACTTCTTTGTTCATAGTCGGTGACATATGAATCATTTGGTTGGTCACTGTGTGTGCTAGCCACACCATGCCACTACTTGTTTAAAATATTTTGACTTGCTAGTTGATAACTAGTGTTCCCAACCCATGGTTCCCCCCACTGACCATTTGTGACTCATGTTATGAGTTTTCAACGTTGAGCACACACTGTGAAATCCGTTTGGTCGTGGTTTGTGACACATACCTACTTTGGTTTATCACTGTACATGGTTACCACGCTGTGTCATTGTGTATCAAATGTTTTTCTGATTTCTTGTTGGCAGCTAGTGTTCCCAGACCATTGTTAGCCCCCTCTGACTATCTGTGACCCGTGTTGTGAGATGTAAATGTTGACCACATGAAGTGAAATTGTTTGTTCATGGTCAGTGACATATGCATACTTTGGTTGGTCGCTGTGCATTGTAGCCAAAGTGTGCCACTACATATTAAAGGTACTTGTACTTGCTAGTTGATAACTAGTATTCACAACCCATTATCTTCCACTCATACCATTTGTGACTCGTGTTACAAGTTGTCAAGGTTTACCACACATAGTGCCATTATTTGGTCATGGTCAGTGACAAATGCATACTTTCGTTGGTCATCGTGCATGGTATCCAGACTGTGCCACAACGTATTGAAGCTCCTTGTGCTTGCTATTTGATACTCAGTGTTCCCAAACCATTGTTTCCACCTCTGACCATTTGTGACTTGTATTATGAGTTGTCAACGCTGACCACACAAAGCGGATTTCTTTGGTCAAAGGCTGTACATATGCCTACATTGGTCGGTCATTGTGCATGGTAGCCACACCGTGCTACTACTGACTGAAGGTCATTGTACTTGCTAGTTGAGACTGATATTCTCATAGCATTGTTTCCTCCCCTGACCGTTTGTGACTCGTGTTATGGTTGGTAAACCTTGACCACCCATATTGAAAATTTCTGGTCATGGTCAGTGACATATGCCTAGTTTGGTTGTTTGGTGTGCATAGAAGCCACACCGTGCCACAATGTATTTGAGTTATTTGTCCATTCTAGTTGATACATAGGGTTCCCAAACCATTGTCTCTCCCTCTGACCATTTGTGACTTGTGTTATGAGTTGTCAATGTTGACCACACATAGTGGACTTCTTTGGTCATAGTCATTGACATATGCATCCTTTGGTTGGTCATTGTGCACGCTAGCCACACTGTGCCACTACGTGTTGAAAATCTTTCAACTTGCTAGTTGATAACTAGTGTTCCCAACCCATGGTCTCCCCCACTGACCATTTGTGACTCGTGTTATGAGTTTTCAACGTTGACCACACACTGTAAAATCCAGTTGGTCATGGTTTGTGACACATGCCTACTTTGGTTAGTCACTGTACATGGTTACCACACAGTGTCATTACGTATTGAAGGTCTTTGTGCTTTCTTGTTGACAGCTAGTGTTTACGAACCAATGTTAGTCCCCTCTGACTATATGTGACCCGTGCTGTGAGTTGTACATGTTGACCACATGAAGTGAAATTATTTTTTCATGGTCAGTCACAAATGCATGATTTGGTTGGTCACTGTGCATTGTAGCCACACTGTACCACTACATGTTGAAGGTTTTTGTACTTGCTAGTTGGTAACTAGTATTCACAAACCATTATCTTCCACCCTGACCATTTGTGACTCGTGTTATGAGTTGTCAAAGTTTACCACACTTAGTGCCATTATTTGGTCATGGTCAGTGACAAATGCCTACTTCGGTTGGTCATCGTGCATGGTATCCACACTGTGCCACAACGTATTGAAGCTCCTTGTGCTTGCTATTTGATACTCCGTGTTCCCAAACCATGGTTTCGCCCTCTGACCATTTGTCACTTGTATTATGAGTTATCAAAGTTGACCACACACTGCGGATTTCTTTGGTCAAAAGCAGTACATATGCCTACTGTGGTCGGTCATTGTGCATGGTAGCCACACTGTGCTACTACTAACTGAAGGTTGTTGTACTTGCTAGTTGAGAACTGATATTCTCATAGCATTGTTTCCTCCCCTGACCGTTTGTGACTCGTGTTATGGTTGGTCAACGTTGACCACCCATATTGAAATTTTCTGGTCATGGTCAGTGACATATGCCTAGTTTGGTTGTTTGGTGTGCATAGTAGCCACACCGTGCCACTATGTATTGAAGTTCTTTGTCCTTTCTAGTTGATACATAGGGTCCCCAAACCATTGTCTCTCCCTCTGACCCTTTGTGACTCATGTTATGAGTTGTCAAAGTTGACCACACATAGTGGACTTTTTCCGTCATAGTCAGTGACATATGCATCCTTTGGTTGGTCATGGTGCACGCTAGCCACACCGTGCCACTACTTGTTGAAAATATTTCTACTTGCTAGTTTATAGCTTGGGATCCCAACCCATGGTCTCCCCCACTGACCATTTGTGACTCGTGTTATGAGTTTTCAACGTTGGCCACACACTGTGAAATGCGTTTGGGCATGGTTTGTGACACATGCCTACTTTGGTTTGTCACTGTACACCGTTACCACGTCGTGTCATTACGAATCGAAGGTGTTTGTGCTTTGGTGTTGACAGCTAGTGTTCCCAAACCATTGTTACCCGCTTTGACTATCATTTACTCGTGTTGTGAGTTGTAGATGTTGACCACATGAAGTGAAATTCTTTGTTCATGGTCAGTGACATACTTTCGCTGGTCACTGTGCATTGTAGCCACACTGTGCCACTACATATTGAAGGTATTTGTACTTGCTAGTCAATAAGTAGTATTCACAAATCATTGTCTTCCACTCTGACCATTTGTGACTCGTGTTATGAGTTGTCAAGGTATACCACACTTACTGCCATTATTTGGTCATGGTCAGTGACATGTGCCTACTTTGGTTGGTCATCTTGCATGGTATCCACACTCTTCCACAACGTATTGAAGCTCCTTGTCCTTGCTATTCGATACTCGGTGTTCACAAACAATTCTTTCCCCCTCCGACCATTTGTGACTCGTATTATAAGCTGTCAATGTTGACCACACGTAGTGGATTTCTTTGGTCAAAGGCAGTACATATGCCTACTTTGGTCGCTCATTCTGCATGGTAGCCACTCCTAACTACTACTGAGTGAAGGGGGTTGTACTTGCTAGTTGAGAACTGATATTCCCATAGCATTATTTCCTGTCCTGACCGTTAGTGACTCGTGTTATGACTGGTCAATGTTGACCACCCATATTAAAATTATCTAGTCATGGTCACTGACATATGCCTAGTTTGATTGTTTAGTTTGCATAGTAGCCACACCGTGCCTCTACGTATTGAAGTTCCTTGTCCTTTCTAGTTGATACATAGGGTTCCCAACCCATTGTCTCTCCCTCTGACCATTTGTGACTCGCGTTATGAGTTGTCAGTGTTGACCACACATAGTGGGCCTCTTCGGTCATAGTCAGTGACACATGCATCCTTTGGTTGGTCACAATGCACGCTAGCCACACCGTGCCACTGCTTGTTAACAATCTTTCTGCTTGCTAGTTGATAACTAGTGTTCCAAACCCATGGTCTCCCCCACTGACCATTTGTGACTCGTGGTATGAGTTTTCAACATTGACCACACACTTTGAAATCCGTTTGGTCATGGTTTGTGACACATGCCTACTTTGCTTTGCCACTGTACATGGTTACCACACCGTGTCACTACCTATCGAAGGTCTTTGTGCTTTTCAGTTGATAGCTAGTGTTCCAAAACCATTGTTACCCCCTCTGACTATCAGGGAGTCGTGTTGTGAGTTGTTAACGCTGACCACATGTAGTGAAATTGTTTGTTCATGGTCAGTGACATATGCATACTTTGGTTGGCCACTGTGCATGGTAGCCACGCGATGCCACTACAAGTTGTCACAAACCATTATCTTCCACGTTGACCATTTGTGACTCGTGTTATGAGTTGTCAAGGTTTACCACACTTAGTGTCATTATTTGGCCATGTTCAGTGACAGATGCCTACTTTGGTTGGTCATCATGCATGGTATCCACACCGTGCCATAACCTATTGAAGCTCCTTGTGCTTGCTTTTTGATACTTGGTGTTTCCAAACCATTGCTTCCCCCTTTGACCATTTGTGACTCGTATTATGAGTTGTCAGTGTTGACCACACAGTGCACATTTTTTTGGTCAAGGCAGTACACATGCCTACTTTGGTCGTTCATTGTGCATGGTAGCCACACCGTGCTACTACTGACTGGAGGTCGCTCTACTTGCTAGTTGATAACTGATATTCCCATAGCATTGTTTCCTCCCCTGACCGTTTTTGACTCGTGTTATGGTTGGTCAACGTTTACCACCCATATTGAAATTCTCTGGCCATGATCCATGACATATGCCTAGTTTGGTCGTTTTATGTACACATTAGCCACACTGTGCCACTATTTATTGATATTGCTTGTCCTTTCTAGTCGATACATAGGGTTCCCAAATCTTCTTATCACCCTCTGACAATTTGTGACTCGTGTTATGAGTTGTCAATGTTGACCACACATCATGGACTTCTTCGGTCATAGTCAGTGACATATGCATCCTTTGATTAGTCACTGTGCACGCTAGCCACACCGTGCCACTACTTGTTCAAAATCCTTCTACTTGCTAGTTGATAACTAGTGTTCCCAACCCGTGGTTTTCCCCACTGACGAGTTATGACTCGTGTTATGAGTTTTGAACGTTGACCACACACTGTGAACTCCGTTTGGTCATTGTTTGTGACACATGCCTACTTTGGTTTGTTATTGTACATGGTTACCACGCCGTGTCATTACGTATCGGATGTCTTTGTGCTTTCTTGTTAACAGGCAGTGTTCCCAAACCATTGTTAGCCCCCTTTGACTATACGTGACCCGTGTTGTGAGCTGTAATTGTTGACCACATGTAGTGAAATTCTTTGTTCATGGTCAGTCACATATGCATACTTTGATTGGCCACAGTGCAGTGTAGCCACACTGTGCCACTACATATTGAAGGTATTTTTACTTGATAGTCAATAACTAGTATTCACAAACCATTGGATTCCACCCTGACCATTTGTGACTCGTGTTATGAGTTCTTAGGGTTTACCACACTTAGTGCCATTATTTGGTCATGGTCAGTGACATATGCCTACTTTGGTTGGTCATTGTGCATGGTATCCACACCGTGCCACAACGTATTGAAGCTTCTGTACTTGCTTCTTGATACTTGGTGTTCCCAAACCATTGCTTCCCCCTCTGACCATTTGTGACTCGTATTATGAGTTGTCAATGTTGACCACTCACAGCACATTTCTTTGGTCAAAGGCAGTACACATGCCTACTTTGGTCGTTCATTGTGCATGGTAGCCACACTGTGCTACTACTGACTGAAGGTCGTTGTACTTGCCACTTGAGAACTGATATTCCCATAGCATTGTTTCCTCCCCTATCCGTTTTTTACTCGTGTTATGGTTGGTAAACATTGAACACCCATATTAGAATTATCTGGTCATGGTCAGTGACATATGCCTAGTTTGGTTGTTTGGTGTACATAGAAGCCACACCGTGCCACTACGTATTGAAGTTATTTGTCCATTCTAGTTGATACATAGTGTTCTCAAACCATTGTCTCTCCCTCTGACCATTTGTGAATCGTGTTATGAGTTGTCACTATTGACCACACACTGTGAAATCCGTGTGGTCATGGTTTGTGACACATGCCTACTTTGGTTTCTCACTGTACATGGCTACCACACCGTGTCATTACGTATCGAAGGTCTTGTTGCTTTCTTGTTTATAGCTAGTGCTCCCAAACCATTGTTACCCTCTCTGACTATCAGTGACTCGTGTTGTGAGTTGAAAATGTTGACCAGATGAAGTGAAATTCTTTGTCCATGGTCAGTGACATATGCATACTTTGGTTGGTCACTCTGCATTGTAGCCACGATGTGCCACTTCATATTGAAGGTGTTTGTACTTGCTAGTCAATAACTAGTATTCAAAAATCATTATCTTCCACCCTGACCATTTGTGACTCGTGTTATGAGTTGTCAAAGTTTACCACACTTAGTGCCATTATTTGGTCATGGTTAGTGACATATGCCTACTTTGGTTGGTCATCGTGCATGGTATCCACACAATGCCATAGAGTATTGAAGCTCCTTGTGCTTGTTATTTGATACTCGGTGTTCCCAAACCATTGTTTCCTCCTTTGACCATTTGAGACTCGTATTATGAGTTGTCAGTGTTGACCACACACAGCAGATATCTTTGGTCAACGGCAGATCATATGCCTAATTTGGTCGTTCATTGTGAATGATAGCCACACCGTAGTACTACTGAGTAAAGGTTGTTGTACTTGCTAGTTGATAACTGATATTCCCATAGCATTGTTTCCTCCCCTGACCATTTTTTGCTCGTGTTATGGTTAGTCAACGTGGACCACCCATATTGAAATTATTTCGTCATGGACAGTGACATATGCCTAGTTTGGTTGTTTGGTGTGCATGTTAGCCACACCGTGCCACTACGTATTAAAGTTCGTTGTCCTTAATAGTCAATACATAGGGTTCCCAAACAATTGTATCTCCCTCTGACCATTTGTGACCCGTGTTATGAGTTGTCAATGTTGACCACACCTAATGGACATCTTTGGTCATAGTCTGTGTCATATGCAGCCTTTGGTTTGTCAATGTGCACGCTAGCCACATCGTGCCACTACTTGTTGAAAATTGTTCTACTTTCTAGTTGATAACTAGTGTTCCCAACCCATGGTTTCCCCCACTGACCAGTTATGACTCGTGTTATGAGTTGTCAACGTTGACCACACACTGTGAAATCCGTTTGGTCATGGTTAATGACACATGCCTACTTTGGTTTGTTACTGTACATGGTTACCACGCGGTGTCATTCCGTATGGAAGGTCTTTGTGCTTTCTTTTTGACAGCTAGTGTTTCCAAACCATTGTTACCCCCCTCTGACTATCTGTGACCCGTGTTGTGAGTTGTAAATGTTGACCACATGAAGTGAAATTCTTTGTTCATTGTTAGTGACATATGCATACTTTGGTTGGACACAGTGCATTGCAGCCACACTGTGCCACTACATATTGAAGGTATTTTTACTTGCTAGTTGATAACTAGTATTCACAAACCATTACACTCCACCCTGACCATTAGTTACTTGTGTTATGAGTTGTCAATGTTTACCACACTTAGTGCCATTATTTGGTCATGGTCAGTGACATATGCCTACTTTGGTTGGTCATCTTGCATGGTATCCACACTGTGCCACGACGTACTGAAGCCCCTGTTTGCTATTTGATACTTGGTGTTCCCAAACCATTGTTTTCCCCTCTGACCATTTGTGACTCGTATCAAGAGTTGTGAATGTTGACCACACACTGCGGGTTTATTTGCAAGAAGGCAGTACAGATGCCTCCTTTGGTCGGCCATTGTGCATGGTTGCCACGCCGTGCTTCTACTGACTGAAGGTCGTTGTACTTTCTCGTTGGGAACTGATATTCTTATAGCATTGTTTCGTCCCCTGACCATTTTTGTTTTGTGTTATGGTTGGTGAACGTTGACCACCCATATTGAAATTCCCTGGTCATGGTCAGTGACATATGCCTATTTTGGTTATTTGGTGTGCATGTTAGCCACAGTGTGCCACTACGTATTGAAGTTCTTTGTCCTTTCTAGTCACTACATAGGGTTCCCAAACCATTGTCTCTCCTGCTGACCATTTGTTACTCGTGTTATGAATTATCAATGTAGACCACACATAGTGGACTTCTTCAATCATAGTCAGTGACATATGCATCCTTTGGTTGGTCAGTGTGCACGCTGGCCACACCATGCCACTACTTGTTGAAAATGTTTCAACTTGCTAGTTGATAACTAGTATTCCCAACCCATGGTTTCCCCCACTGACCATTTGTGACTCGTATTATGAGTTTTGAACGTTGACCACACACTGTGAAATCCGTTTGGTCATGGTTTGTGACACATGCCTACTTTGGTTTGTCGTTGTACATGGTTACCACGTTGTGTCATTACGTATCAAAGGTCTTTGTGCTTTCTTGTTGACAGCTAGTGTTCCCAAACCATTGTTAGCCCCCTCCGACTACCTGTGACCTGTGTTGTGAGTTGTAAATGTTGACCACATGAAGTGAATTTCTTTATTCATAAGCAGTGACATATGCATACTTTGGTTGGTCACTGTACACTGTAGCCACACTGTGCCACTACATGTCGAAGGTATTTGTACTTGGTAGTTGATAACTAGTATTCACAAACCATTATCTTCTACCATGACCATTTGTGACTCGTGTTATGAGGTGTCAAGGTTTACTACACTTAGTGCCATTATTTGGTCATGGTCCGTGACATATGCCTACTTTGGTTTGTCATCGTGCATGGTATCCACGATATGCCACAGCATTTTGAAGCTCATTGTGCGTGCTATTTGACACTCGGTGTTCCCAAACCATGGTTTCCCCTTCTGACCATTTGTGACTCGTATTATGAGTTGTCAACGTTGACCAGACACAGCGGATTTCTTTGGTCAAAGGCAGTACATATGCCTACTTTGGTCGGTCATTGTGCATGGAAGCCACACCGTGCTACTACTGACTGAGGGTCGTCGTACTTGCTAGTTGAGAACTTATAGTCCCATGGCATTGTTTCCTCCCCTGACCGTTTGTGACTCGTGTTATGGTGGGTCAACGTTGACCACCCATATTGAAATTATGTGGTCATGGTCAGTGACATATGCCTAGTTTGGCTGTTTTGTGTGCATAATAGCCGCACTGTGCCACTACGTATTGAATTTCGTTGTCCTTTATAGTTGATACATAGGGTTCCTACACCATTGTCTCTCCCTCTGACCACTTGTGACTCGTGTTATGAGTTTTCAACGTTGACCACACACCGTGAAATCCGTTTGGTCATGGTACGTAACACATGCCTACTTTGGTTTGTCACTGTACATGGTTACCACGCCGTGTCACTACGTATGGAAGGTCTTTGTGCTTTCTAGTTGATAGCTAGTGTTCCTATAACCATTGTTACCCCCTTTGACTATCAGTGATTCGTGTTGTAAGTTGTCAACGCTATCCACATGAAGTGAAACTCGTTGGTCATGGTCAGTGACATATGCATACTTTGGTTGGTCACTGTGCATGGTAGCCACGCTGTGCCACTACATATTGAAGGTATTTGTACTTGATAGTCGATAACTAGTATTCACGTACCATTGTCTTCCACCCTGACCATTTGTGACTCGTGTTATGAGTTGTCAAATTTTACCACACTTAGTGACATTATTTGGTCATGGTCAGTGACACATGCCTACTCTCCTTGGTCATCGTGCAAAGTTTCCACACCGTCCCTTAACTTATTGAAGGTCCTTGTGCTTGCTTGCTCATACCCGGTGTTCCCAAACCATTGTCCGCCCCTCTGACCAGTTGTGACTCCTGTTATGAGTTGTCAATGCTGACCACACACAGCGGATTTCTTTGGTCAAAGGTAGTACATATGCCTACTTTGGTCGATCATTGTGGATGGTAGCCACACTGTGTTTATACTGATTGAAGGTTGCTGTACTTGATAATGGAGAAATGATATTCACATACCATGGTTTCCCACTCTGCCCCTTTGTGACTCGTATTATGGCTGGTGAATGTTGACCACCCATATGGAAATTCTTTCATCATGGTCGGTGACATATACCTAGTTTGGTTTTTTCGTGTGCATAGTAGCCACACCGTGCCACTACGTATTGAAGTTCTATGTCCATTCTAGTCCGTACATAGGGATCACAAAGCATTGTTTCTCCCTCTGACCATTTGTGACTCGTGTTAAGAGTTGTCAATGTTGACCATACATAGTGGACTTCTTTGGTCATAGTCAGTGACGTGTGCATCCTTTGGTTGGTCACTCTGCACGCTAGCAACACCGTGCCTCTACTTGCTGAAAATCTTTCTACTTGCTAGCTGATAACTAGTTTTCCCAACCCATGGTTTCCCCCACTGACCAGTTGTGACTCGTGTTATGAGTTTTCAACGTTGACCACACACTGTGAAATCCATTCGGTCATGGGTTGTGACACATGCCTACTTTGGTTTGTCACTGTACATGGTTACCACACCGTGTCATTACGTATGAGAGGTCTTTGTGCTTTGTTGTTGACAGGTAGTGTTCCCAAACCATTGTTAGCCCCCACTGGCTATCTGTGACCCGTGTTGTGAGTTGTAAATGTTGACCACATGAAGTGAAATTCTTTGTTCATGTTCAGTGACACATGCATACTTTGGTTGGTCACTGTGCATTGTAGCCACACTGTGCCACTACATATTGAAGGTATTTGTACTTGCTAGTCAATAACTAGTAGTCACAAACCATTTTCTTCCACCCTGACTATGTTTGACTCGTGTTCTGACATGTCAAATTTTACCACACTTAGTGACATTATTTGGTCATGGTCAGTGACATATGCCTACTTTGGTTGGTCATGGGATCCACACTATGCCACAACATATTGAAGCTCCTTGTGCTTGCTATTTGATACTTGGTGTTCCCAAACAATAGTTTCCCCCCTCTGACTATTTGTGACTCGTATTATGAGTTGTCAACATTGACCACACACAGAAGATTTATTTGGTCAAAGGCAGTATATATGCCTACCCTGGTCGGTCATTGTGCATGGTAGCCACACCGTACTACTACTTACTGACGGTTGTTGTACTTGCTAGTTGAGAACCGACATTCCCATAGCATTGTTTCCTTCCGTGACCGGTTTTTTCTTGTGTTATGGTTTTTCAACATTGACAACCCATATTGAAATTCTCTCGTCATGGTCAGTGACATATGCCTAGTTTGGTTGTTTGGTGTGCATATTAGCCACACCGTGCCACTACGTATTGAAGTTCCTTGTCCTTTCTAGTGGATACACATTATTCCCAAACCATTGTCTCTCCCTCTGACCATTTGTGACTGGTGTTGTGAGTTGTCAATGTTGACCACACATATTGGACTTCGTTCGTCATAGTCAGTGACATGCATCCTTTGGTTGGTCACTGTGCACGCTAGCCACACCGTGCGACTACTTGTTGAAAATCTTTCTACTTGCTAGTTGATAACTAGTGTTCCCAACCCAGGGTTTCCCCCAGTGACTAGTTGTGACTCGTGTTATGAGTTTTCAACGTTGACCACACATTTTGAAGTCCGTTTGGTCATGGTTTATGACACATGCCTACTTAGGTTTGGTACTAAACATGATTACCACGCCATGTCATTACGTATCGAAGGTCTTTGTGCATTCGTGTTGACAGCTAATGTTCCCAAACCATTGTTTGCCCCCTCTAACAATCTGTGACCCGTGGTGTGAGTCTTAAATGTTGACCACATGAAGTGAAATTCTTTGTTCATGGTCAGTGCCATATGCATACTTTGGTTGGTCACTGTACATTGTAGCCATACTGTGCCACTGCATATTGAAGGTTTTTGTACTTGCTATTCAATAAGTAGTATTCACAAATAATCATCTTCCACCCTGACCATTTCTGACTTGTGTTATGGGTTGTCAAGTTTTACCACACTTAGTGCCATTATTTGGTCATGGTCAGTGACATATGCCTAATTTGGTTGGTCATCGTGCATGGTATCCACACCGTGCCACAACGCGTTGAAGCTCCTTGTGCTTGATTTTTGATACTTGCTGTTACCAAACCATTGTTTCCCCCTCTGACCATTTGTGACTCGTATTATGAGTTGTCAACGTTGACCACACACAGCAGAATTCTTTGGTCGAAGGCACTACATATGCCTCCTTTGGTCGGTCATTGTGCATGGTAGCCACACCGTGCTACTACTGACTGTAGTTCGTTGTACTTGCTAATTGACAACTGATATTCCCATAGCATTGTTTCTTCCCCTGACCATTTTTGACTCGTGTTATGGTTGGTCAACATTGACCACCCATATTGAAATTCTCTCGTCATGGGCAGTTACGTATGCCTAGTTTGGTTGTTTGGTGTGCATGTTAGCCACACCGTGCCACTACGTATTGAACCTTGACAACTTCTAACACGAGTCACAAATGGTCAGCGGGGGAAACCATGGGTTGGGAACACTAGTTATCACCTAGCAAGTAGAAAGATTTTCAACAAGTAGTGGCACGGTATGGCTAGCGTGCACAGTGACCAACCAAAGGATGCATATGTCACTGACTATGACCGAGGAAGTACACTATGTGTCGTCAACATTGACAACTCATAACACGAATCACAAATAGTCAGAGGGAGAGACAATGGTTTGGGAACCCTATGAATCGACTAGAAAGGACAAGGAAATTCAATACATAGTGGCACGGTGTGGCTACTATGCACACTAAATAACCAAACCAGGCATATGTCACTAACGATGCCCAGATAATTCAATATGGGTGGTCATCGTTGACCAACCATAACACGAGTCACGAACGGTCAGGGGAGGAAACAATGCGATGGGAATATCATTCCTCAGCTAGCAAGTACAACGACCTTCAGTCAGTAGTAGCACGGTGTGGCTACCATGCACAATGACCGACCAAAGTAGGCATATGCACTGCCTTTGACCAAAGAAATCCGCTGTGTGTGGTCAACATTGACAACTCATAAAACGAGTAACAAATGGTCAGAGGGAGAAACAATGGTTTGGGAACACCGAGTCTCAAATAGAAAGCACAGGGAGCTTCAATATGTTGTGGCACAATGTGGATACCATGCACGATGACCAACCAAAGTAGGCATATGTCACTGACCATGAACAAAGAATTTCACTTCATGTGGTCAACATTTACAACTCACGACCCGGGTCATAGATAGTCAGAGGGGGCTAACATATGATTGGGAATACTAGATGTCAACAAGAAAGCACGAAGACATTTGATACGTAATGACACAGCGTGGTAACCATGTACAGTGACAAACCAAAGTAGGGATGTGTCACAAAGCATGACCAAAAAGATTTCACAGTGTGTGGTCAATGTTGAGAACTCATAACACGAGTCACAAATGGTCAGTGGAGAAACCATGGGTTGGGAACACTAGTTATCAAATAGCAAGTCAAAATATTTTCAACAATTAGAAGCATGGTGTGGCTAGCGTGCACAGTGACCAACCAAAGGATGCATATGTCACTGACTATGAACGAAGAAGTCCACAATGTGTGGTCAACATTGACAACTCATAACACGAGTTGCAAATGGTCAGAGGGAGAGACAATGGTTTGGGAACCATATGTATCGACTAGAAAGGAAAAAGGACTTCAATACGTAGTAGCACAGTGTGGCTAATTTTCACACCAAATAACCAAACTAGGCATTTGTCACTGACCATGACCAGGGACTTTCAATATGGGTGGTCAACGTTGACCAACCATAACACAAGACAAAAACGGTCAGGGGATGAAACAATGCTAAGGGAATATTAGTTTCCAACGAGAAAGTACAACGGCCTGCAGTCAGTAGTAGCACGGCGTGGCAACCATGCACAATGACCGACCAAAGTAGGCATATGTACTGCATTTGAGCAAAGAAACCCGCTCTGTGTGGTCAACATTTACAGCTCATAATACGAGTCACAAATGGTCAGGGGGGAAAACAATGGTTTGGAACACCAAGTATCAAATAGCAAGCACAAGGAGCTTCAGTACGTTGTGGTACGTTGTGGATACCATGCACGATGACCAACCAAAGTAGGCATGTGTCACTGACCATAACCAAATAATGCCACTAAGTGTGGTAAACCTTGACAACTCATAACACGAGTCAAAAGTGGTCTGGGTGAAAGCCAATGGTTTGTGAATACTAGTTATCGACTAGCAAGTACAAATACCTTCAATATGTAGTGGCACAGTGTGACTACAATGCACTGTGACCAACCAAAGCATGCATATGTGACTGACCATGAACAAAGAATTTCACTTCATGTGGTCAACATTTACAACTCACAACACGGGTCACAGATAGTCAGAGGGGGCTAACAATGGTTTGGGAACACTGGCTGTCAACAAGAAAGCACAAAGACCTTCGATATGTAATGACACAGCGTGGTAGTCATGTATAGTAACAACCCAAGGTAGGCATGTGTCACAAACCACGACCAAACGGATTTCACATTGTGTGGTCAACGTTGAAAACTCATAACACGAGTTACAACTGGTCAGCGGGGGGAAACCATGGGTTGGGAACACTAGTTATCAACTAGCAAGTAGAAAGCTTTTCAACAAGAAGTGGCACGGTGTGGCTAGCGTGCACAGTGACCAACCAAAGGATGCATATGTCACTGACTATGACCGAAGAAGTCCATTATGTGTGGTCAACATTGACAACTCATAACACGAGTCACAAATGGTCAGAGGGAGATACAATGGTTTGGGAACCCTATGCATCGACTAGAAAGGACAAGGACCTTCAATACGTAGTGGCACGGTGTGGCTAATATGCACACCAAACAACCAAACTAGGCATATGTCACTGACCATGACGAGAGAATTTCAATATGGGTGGTCAACGTTGACCAACCATAACACGAATCAAAAACGGTCAAGGGAGGAAACAATGCCATGGGAATGTCAGTTCTCAACTAGCAAGTACAACGACCTTCAGTCAGTCATAGCACAGTGTGACTACCATGTACAATGAACGACCAAAGTTGGCATATGTACTGCCTTTGACCAGAGAAGTCTGCTGTGTGTGGTCAACATTGACAACTCATAATACAAGTCACAAATGGTCAGAGGGGGAAACAATGGTTTAAGAACTCCAAGTATCAAAAAGCAAGGACAAAGAGCTTCAATACGTTGTGGCACGGTGTGGATACCATGCACGATGACCAACGAAAGTAGGCATATGTAACTGACCATGACCACATAATGGCACTAAGTATTGTAAACCTTGACAACTCATAACACGAGTCACAAATGGTCAGTGGGGGAAACCATGGGTTGGGAACACTCGTTATCAACTAGCAAGTATAAAGATTTTTAACAAGTAGTGGAACGGTGTGGCTAGCGTGCACAGTGACCAACCAAAGGATGCATATGTCACTGACTATGACCGAAGAAGTCCACTATGTGTGGTCAACATTGACAACTCATAACACGAGTAACAAATGGTCAGAGGGAGAGACAATGGTTTGGGAACCCCAGGCATCAACAAGAAAGGACAAGGAAATTCAATACATAGGGGCACAGTGTGGCTACTATGCACACCAAACAACCAAACCAGGCATATGTCACTTACCATGCCCATATAATTTCAATATGGGTGGTCACTGTTGACCAACCATAACACGAGTCACAAACGGTCAGGGGAGGAAACAATGCTATGGGAATATCAGTTCTCAGCTAGCAAGTACAACGACCTTCAGTCAGTAGTAGAACGGTGTGGCTACCATGCACAATCACCGACAAAAAGTGGCATATGTACTCCCTTTGACCAAAGAAATCCCCTGTGTGTGGTCAACGTTGACAATTCATAACACGAGTCACAAATGGTCAAAGGGGGGAAACAATGGTTTGGGAACACCTAGTATCAACTAGCAAGCACAAGGAGCTTCAATACGTTGTGGCACAGTGTGGATACCATCCACGATGACCAACCAAAATAGGCATATGTCACTGACCATGACCAAATAATGGCATTAAGTGTGGTAAACTTTGACACCTCATACCACGAGTCACAAATGGTCAGGGTGGAATATAATGGTTTGTGAATACTAGTTGTTGACTAGCAGGTACAAATACCTTCAATATGAAGTGGCACAGTGTGGCTAAGATTCACAGTGACCAACCAAAGTATGCATATGTCACTGACCATGAACAAAGAATTTCACTTCATGTGGTCAACATTTACAACTCACAACACGAGTCACTGATAGTCAGAGGGGGGAACAATGGTTTGGGAATACTAGCTGTCAGCAAGAAAGCACAAAGACCTTCATTACGTAATGACACGGCGTGGAAACCATGTACAGTGACAAACCAAAGTAGGCATGTGTCACAAACCATGACCAAACGGATTTCACAGTGTGTGGTCAACGTTGAAAACTCATAACACAAGTCACAAATGGTCAGTGGGGGAGACCATGGGTTGGGAACACTATTTATCAACTAGCAAGTAGAACGAATTTCAACAAGTAGTGGAACGGCGTGGTTAGCGTGTACAGTGACCAACCAAAGGATGCATATGTCACTGACTATGACCGAAGACGTCCACTATGTGTGGTCAACATTGACAACTCATAACATGAGTGAGAAATGGTCAGAGGGAGAGACAATGATTTAGGAACCCTGTGTATTAACTAGAAAGGACAAAGAACTTCAATACGTAGTGGCATGGTGTGGCTACTATGCACACCAAACAACCAAGCTAGGCATATGTCACTGACCATGACCAGATAACTTCAATATGGGTGGTCAACATTGACCAACCATGACACGAGCCGCAAACGGTCAGGAAAGGAAACAATGCTATGGGAATATCAGTTCTCAACTAGCCATTACAACGACCTTCAGTCAGTAGTAGCACGGTGTGGCTAACATGCACAATGACCGACCATAGTAGGCATATGTACTCCCTTTGACCAAAGAAATCTGCTGTGTGTGGTCAACATTGACAACTATCACGAGTCACAAATAGTCAGAGGGGGAAACAATGGTTTGGGAACACCAAGTATCAAAAAGCAAGCACAATGAGCTTCAATACGTTCTGGCACGGTGTGGATACCATGCACGATGACCAACCAAAGTAGGCATATGTCACTGACCATGACCAAATAGTGGCACTAAGTGTGGTAAACCTCGACAACTCCTCACATGAGTCACAAATGATCAGGGTGGAAGATAATGGTTTGTGAATACTAGTTATCAAATAGCAAGTACAAATGCCTTCACTATGTAGTGGCACAGTGTGGATACAGTGCGCAGTGACCAACCAAAGTATGCATATGTCACTGACCATGAACAAAGAATTTCACTTCATGTGGTCAACATTTACAACTCACAGCTTGGGTCCCAGATAGTCAGAGGGGGCTAACAATGGTTTGGAAACACTAGCTGTCAACAAGAAAGCACAAAGACCTTTGATACGTAATGACACAGCGTGGTAACCATGTACAGTGACAAACCAAAGTAGACATGTGTTACAAACCATGACCGAACGGATTTCACAATGTGTGGTAAATGTTGAAAATTCATAGCACGAGTCACAAATGGTTAGTGGGGGAAACCATGGATTGGAAACACTAGTT
>SZWC01013149.1:26481-48132 GCA_023375785.1 Penium margaritaceum
TAGCAAGTAGAGCGACCTTCTATAAGTAGTAGCATGGTGTGCCTACCACGTACAATGACCAACCAAAGTATGCATATGTACTACCTTTGACCAGAGAAATCCGCTGTGTGTGGTCGGCATTGACAACTCATAATAGGAGGCACAAATGGTCAGAGGGGAAGACAATGGGTTGGGAACACCAGGTATCAGCTTGCAAGCACAAGGACCTTCAATAAGTTGTTGCACGGTGTGGATACCATGCACGATAACCAACCAAAGTAGGCAAATGTCACTGACCATGACCAAGTAGTGTCATTAAGTGTGGTCAACGTTGACAACTCAAAACACGAGTCACAAATGGTCAGGGTGGAAGATAATGGTTTCTGAACACTAGTTATCAACTAGCAAGTACAAATACCTTCAATATGTAGTGGCACAGCGTGGCTACCATGCAAAGTGACCAACCAAAGTATGCATATGTCACTGGCCATGACCAACGAATTTCACTTCATGTGGTCAGCGTAGACAATTGACAACACGGGTCACTGATAAGCAGATGGCGTAACAATGGTTTGGGAACACTAGCTATCAACTAGAAAGCACAAAGACCATTGATACGTAATGACACAGCGTGGTAACCATGCACAGTGAAAACCCAAAGTAGGCATGTGTCACAAGCCATGACCAAACGGATTTCACAGTGTGTGGTCAACGTTGAAAACTCATAACACGAGTCACAAATGGTCAGTGGGGGAAACCATGGGTTGGGAACACTAGTTATCAACTAGCAAGTCAAAATAGTTTCAACAAGAAGTGGCATGGTGTGGCTAGCGTGCACAGTGACCAACCAAAGGATGCATATGTCACTGACTATGAACGAAGAAGTCCAGTATGTGTGGTCAACATTGAGAACTCATAACAGGAATCACAAATGGTGAGAGGAAGAGACAATGGTTTTGGAACCATATGTATTGACTAGAAAGGACAAAGAACTTCAATACGTAGTGGCACGGTGTGGCTAATATGCATACCAAATAACCAAACTAGGCATATGTCACTGACCATGACCAGGGAATTTCAATATGGGTGGTCAACGTTGACCAACCATAACACGAGACAAAAACGGCCAGGGGAGGAAAAATTGAAATAGGAATATCAGATCTCAACGAGAAAGTACAACAGCCTTCAGTCAGGAGTAGCACGGCGTGGCAACCATGCACAATGACCGACCAAAGTAGGCATACGTACTGCCTTTGAGCAAAGAAACTCGCTGTGTGTGATCAACANTATGCACACCAAACAACCAAACTAGGCATATGTCACTGACCATGACCAGGGAATTTCAATATGGGTGGTCAACGTTGACCAACCATAACACGAGACAAAACCGGTCAGGGGAGGAAACAATGCTATGGGAATATCAGATCTCAATGAGAAAGTACAATGACCTTCAGTCAGTAGTAGCACGGCGTGGCAACCATGCACAATGACCGACCAAAGTAGGCATACGTACTGCCTTTGAGCAAAGAAACTCGCTGTGTGTGATCAACATTGACAACTCATAATACGAGTCAACAATTGTCAGAGGGGAAAAGAATGGTTTGGGAACACCAGGTGTCAAATAGCAAGCACAAGGAGCTTCAATACGTTGTGGCATGGTGTGGATACCATGCACAATGACCAACCAAAGTAGGCATATGTCACTGACCATGACCAAATAATGGCACTAAGTGTGGTAAACCTTGACAACTCATAACACGAGTCAGAGATGGTCAGGGTATAATATAATGGTTTGTGAAAACTAGTTATCGACTAGCAAGTACAAATATCTTCAATATGTAGTGGCACACTGTGGCGACAATGGACTGTGACCAACCAAAGTATGCATATGTGACTGACCATTAACAAAGGATTTCACTTCATGTGGTCAACATTTACAACTCACAACACGGGTCACAGATAGTCAGAGGGGGCTAACAATGGTTTGGAACACTGGCTGTCAACAAGAAAGCACAAAGACCTTCGATACGTAATGACATGGCGTGGTAACCATGTACAGTAACAAATCAAAGTAGGCATGTGTCACAAACCATGACCAAACAGATCTCACAGTGTGTGGTCAACGCTGAAAACTCATAACACGAGTCACAACTGGTCAGTGGGGGGAATCATGGGTTGGGAACACTAGTTATCAACTAGCAAGTAGAAGGATTTCAACAAGTAGTGGCACGGTGTGGCTAGCGTGGACAGTGTCCAACCAAAGGATGCATATGTCACTGACTATGACTGAAGAAGTCCATTATGCGTGGTCAACATTGACAACTCATAACACGAGTCACAAATTATCAGAGGGAGAGACAATGGTTTGGGAACCCTATGTATCGACTAGAAAGGACAAGGAACTTCAATACGCAATAGCACGGTGTGGCTAATATGGACACCAAACAACCAAACTAGGTATATGTCACTGACTATGACGAGAGAATTTCAATATGGGTGGTCAACGTTGACCAACCATAACACAAGTGAAAAACGGTCAGCGGATGAAACAATGCTATGGGAATATCGGTTCTCAACTAGCAAGTACAATGACCTTCAGTTAGTAGTAGGAGGGTGTGGCTACCATGCACAGAGACCGACCAAAGTAGGCATATGTACTGCCTTTGACCAAAGAAATCTGTTGTGCATGATCATCATTGACAACTCATAATACGAGTCACAAATGGTCAGAGGGGGAAACAATGGTTTGGGAACACCAAGTATCAAAAAGCAAGCACAAGGAGCTACAATACGTTGTGGCACGGTGTGGATACCATGCACGATGACCAACCAAAGTAGGCATATGTCATTGACCATGACCAAATAATGGCACTAAGTGTGGTAAACCCTGACAACTCATAACACGAGTATCAAAGAAGGGTGCACGCAATGCCAGATTCGCAAGTCTCTTAGAAGACTCGGAATCTCGAATCACATCCATGTGTCAGACTTGGATTCGCGAATCGTTTGCAAAGAATCTCGAATCTGAGATTATCGAGTCTATATCATTAAGATTCACAAATCTTCAGTTGAAGTTTCACGATTCCACTACTTTCACCAGGTCAGTTCTATACATTCATTTTTTATACTGTTCGTTTACTGTTACATTTCTTGTGACATATCTAAGTGCCCAAAACATTTTCATGTCATGACACAGAGCAACTGCAAAATGGAGTGGCCAGTCAGATTTCACAAATGTTGCAATGTAATACAAATCTGGCACTAGACAACAGCAAAACAACGAATGGACCATTTCATCTTTGTGCTCAGAAGGGTCAGATTAACCCTCTCATGGGGAGGGTCAGTTGACCCCTTCCCCCTACCCCACATGTCCTGCTGCTGTTCACGACAGATTGCAACATGGCAAGCGGAATTGTCATGGGCTCAAGTTAGCATGTCAAGAGTCAACCATCAGCCTGTAAGAGGCAGGCCTACAGTCTGCCTACACACTGCCTACACTAATCATGGCATTTCGACGACGTCTTCGTCATCTAGAGATAGGCCATTGGCCATGTTCTCCAGGCCTGCTGCTTCATTGTCTTCGCCAAGGTCGTCATCGCCGTCTTCATCAACATGGTCGGCCTCCAAGCTGCCGCTGTCGTCCTCTCCCTCCTTGTCACTGCTGCTACACCGGCTGCGACCTTCTCAGCTTTGCGCCTCGATGCCCTGCGCCTCGCCTTCTCCTTTGCTTCCTCCTCCTGCAATTCAACAGCAACACTGCCATTCGGAGCAACAGGAAAGTCTTTTAGTTGAGGGTCATCAATCCACATTTTCAGCATTAAGACATCCTGGACAGTCATGTCACTCAGAGATTGCCTGTAGTCAGTCACCACATGACCCCCCAGGCTGAACATTCTCTCATACGGGGTGCTGGTTGCAGGAACAGCAAAGACATCGAGCACCACATGAGCAAACGTGGGATACTTCACCACATTGTCCCGGATGTAGTGGAGTACGCTCGTCCGACGTCCAACCCTAGCCTCCTTTTTCCACTCTTCCACCTCCTACTCAAGCGAGTGTGGCTCGACCACCTCCTGCTGAGCAGGAGGCTCTTCAAACAGTTCATCCATGGGGTCAGCCAAGGCGGCTTGCACCATGGACTTCTTTGTAGCACGCTGTGGTTGCTGCCGTCCACGCCTTCCTCCTCCAGTTGCTACAGCTGCACCAACAGCTGAACTACCAGCCGCCACAGATGTAGTGCCACCCGCCACAACTGCACTACCACCGGCCACAAATGCACCGCCAGCCACCACAGTCGCACCGGCACCTGCCACAAGTGCAGTGCTAGCCACCAAATTGGCACCATCTGTTGCCTGGTCAGCATTGCCAAGGGAGGCTGCTGCAGCTGCATCCTGCTCTGCTTGCCTTGTGGCTTTGCGCTCTGTTGCTGCTGCCGCTTCCTCCCGGCGCCTCAGCACACAAGCATGGTAGGGCCACATATGCTCTACAACTTTCAGTTCCAGGTCAACTGGGTTCATGATGCTGAGGAGCTTGAACACGCGGACGAAGAAGAGGCAGCGAAAACGAGGGTCGATGGCTGTTGCCACGACATGACGGACGGTCAGGTTCTTCACATACTTATCGACCTACACATTACACTCACGCACACAGCCACACCATCAATTGCACATTGCACATTGTGCATTGAACATTCATTTGTAGTTGCACATTGCAGATCAATTTCAAGCTGCACATTGCAGACTACACATTACACATTGCACATCCATCTCACATTGCAGACTGCACATTGCACATTGCACATTGCACATCAATCTCACCTTCTCCTGGACTTCTCCATGTCCTGGCTTCAACTCAAGCAGGAGCCTGTCAGCTGGGTCAACATCTGAATGCTTCCTGCCTTTCTTCTCTATGGCTGCAGCCTTCACCTGCCACTGGTGCACCTTTGCAATGATCACACTGAAGAAGGGAATGACTAGGGAGAGGGTCGGATAGTTCTGGCCACTGATGTCATCTGTGAAACCCGTAAAGGGCTTCAAGATGGCAGTGACGAGAGCCAGCAGCTCCCATCCGTTGCCGCTCGGTTTGAACTCTGGTGCCTTTCGCATCAGCCATTAATCAAGCACATCCTTCAAGTGCACCTCTCTGGTGCACATGTTCAGTGTGGAGTTCCAATTGGTCGGAGTGTCCTAGTGAAGGTGTAGGTACTGCACACCTGTAGAAGCAGCAGCAGCCTCAAGTGACTCTTCCCTCTTTACACTCCGTGTGACAAACGTCACAATGTCATGTGCAGTGTGGAGGTGTTCCTTCACAACCTCCTGCCCAATGAGGTGGTTGACGGCCAGGTTCATGGAGTGGCCCATGCACCGGATATGGCCCTCCTTCTTGAACTTGTCGTTGTGCACACTGAGAAAGGAATCAACCCTGCTGTCATTGACACTGTCATTGTCGACTGTGAGACAGTAAATCTTATCTCACAGTCCCCAATCCTTCAGGGCTGCTAAGAAGAGTCCGTAAACTTTCGCAGTAGTGGTAGAGACGGACACAGATGGGAATGCAACTGCAATACTCTGCATCTCATAGACAAAAGTCCGATGTGCAGTGATGCTAAGATATTTCACGTTGGCATCACTCTGCCATCCCTCTGTTGTGAAAGAGACACCAGACTCCACTTCAGCCAGAATTTTTTGTAGCTTCTTCCTGAAAGCCGCGCCCCCAAGCCTGATCAAACGCGCCAAAATTGTCCAGCCTTGCAGACTGGCAAGAGGGTTAGGGTGCAGAAACTCTCACGCAGCCATCCAGATTCAATGGACAAAAATGAGTGGTTTTTTTCCACCACGTGCTTCCACGCAGGGGAGTGAAAATACTTCCTGTTAAATACAATACCCACGCCTGCACAGGCACGTGCAAGGACATCGTTGAAGCCATCCACCACTTGCGCTGTTGACGTTGCCGCGGCCGTAGTGTTTGACAGGTTCTGGGTGGTCTCCGCGGTCTTCAGCTCCTTCCACCTAGCAAGGTGAGCCACCTTGAGGTGCTTCCACATGCCAGAGGTCGTGCTCTGGTTGATGGCATGTGTGCCTTTCTTCCCTCCTCGGTGTGGGCAGATGGTGCATCGCGCTCTGGGCTCCCCCTTGATGACGCGGTACTCAAATACTGTCCATATGACACTCCGCTTACGCTTCTTACGGTCTTCTTTTGCCGCAGCTCTAGTGCCAGCATCTACGGCAGAGGCAACGGGGGCAGGGAGACAAAATGCTGGCTTACTCGGTGCCTGGGAGGCGGCGGGCGTTGGGGAGATCTGGGAGGCAGCTGCCTGCGAAGCCATGGTGATGGGTGACGGCGTGACTAATACTATGCAACCTACACAATAGACATTGGACCGACTAAGTGACGACCGCGACGGTCTGGGAGGCGCGAGGGCAGGAGACGACGCGTGCGAGCACGAAGCCGCGAGGTGGCCAGCCACGAGGCCGCGTGCTGCATGCGTGACTAAGGGGCTCAGACCCCTTTATTTCCGATGTTCAGGTGCATTGAACACGCCGGTCTCAGGGCTTTTTTTTGGCCCCCCCCCCCCCCGCCCAAGAAGTCCAGATTCGCGAATCTCGGTCAAGTCTTTCACCCATATTTGGATTCGCAAATCCATGACAGAATTTGGATGCGCAAACCTTACTCGCGAATCCAACGTTTTGGTGCACACTCTTAGTCACAAATGGTCAGGGTGGAAGATAATGTTTTGTGAATACTAGTTATTGACTAGCAAGTACAAATACCTTCAATATGTAGAGGCACAGTGTGGCTACAATGCACAGAGACCAACCAGAATATGCATATGTCACTGACCATGAACAAAGAATTTCACTTCATGTGGTCAGTGTTGACAACTCACAACACGAGTCACTGATAGTCAGAGGGGGTAACAATGGTTTGGGAACACTAGCTATCAACTAGAAAGCACGAAGACCTTCAATCGGAGTGACACGGCGTGGTAAGCACGTACAGTGACAAACCAAAATAGGCATATGTCACTAACCATGACCAAAGAATTAAAATAAGGGTGGTCAACGTTCAAAACCCATAACATGAGTCACAAATGGTCAGATGGAGAAAACATGGTTTCAAAATACTGTGTATATTCTAGCAAGTACAAATATTATTCGTATGTCTTGGCACGGTATGGCTACCGCGCACAATGACCTATCCAAGTAGGCATTCATCACTACTCATGACCAAAGAAGTTTAGTGTGTGTGGTCAACATCCACAACTCATAATACAAGTCAAAAATGGGCAGAGGGAGAAACAATGGTTTGGGAATACTCGGTGTCGACTAGCAAGTACAAAGACCTTCGATAAGTGGTGGCACGGTGTGGCTACCATGCACAATGACCAACCAAAGTAGGCTTGTGTCACTGAATATCATAAAAAGAGTTTCACTGTGTGTAGTCAACTTTTCTTCTTACGGTTGGTCAATCCGAGCAATGGTTGAGAGGTTATTCAAGCTCAAAGTTACAAAATTTGAAATTCCGTCTGCGTCAATAGTTTTATGATTAAACTAACTTTGTTATCATGCATACTTTTGAAAACTAGCCTCTAATCTTACACCCCTTTATTTTATTCCCTTTATCCATAGGAACCCTTATAATGTCATTCGGACATCATATGAACACCACATCCGCTGGCTTAGTGCTTATAGAGTTAGATTCTGGGGCGGTAGGTCTTGGGTTTGAATCATCGTACGCGCAATATAGAATAGGCTCGCCACCTGGGGGGAGGGGCGGCCGTGTTCTGATACCTCAACTCTACCTTCGAGCCTAAGCCGTATGGGGGGGGGGGGGGGGGGGGGGGGGGGGGGGGGGGGGGGGGGGGGTGTCATAATGCGGTCGCAAATCTGTCCTCCAGGTCGTCCACGGAACATCCCTCTAGGGGGGTGGGAGGGAGTATTCCAGTGAAGACACCTACGCGTAACAAATCAACAAAAACCAACCTGTTGCCAAAGGGAGAAACCTTTTGCTATTTATTGACTAGCAAGTACAAAGAATTTAAACATGTAGTGGAACGGTGTGGCTACAATGCACAATGACCAGCCAGATTAGGCATGTGCCACTTACCATGACAAAAAAAATGTACTATGTGTGATCAACGTTCACAACCCATAATATGTCACGAATTGTCACGAATTGTCAGAGGGGGGAACAATGGGTTGGGAATACTAGATACTAACTAGCAAGTGCAATGACCATCNGTCAATAGTAGCATGGTGTGGCTACCATGCACAATGACCAACCAAACTAGGCATGTGTACTGCCTTTGACCAAAGAAACTCTGTGTGTGGTCAATGTTAACAACTCATAATACAAGTTACAATTGGTCAGCGGGGTAAACAATGGTTTGGGAGCACCAAGTATCAACTAGCAAGCACTAGGAGCTGTAATACATTTTGGCACTGTGTGGATATCATGCACAATGACCAACCAACGTAGGCATATGTCACTGACCATGACCAAATAAGGTCACCACGTGTGGTACACTTTGACAACTCATAACACGAGTCACAACTGGTCAGAGTGTAAGATAATGGTTTCACAATACTACTTAACGGCTAGAAAGTACAAATGCATTCAATATGTAGTGGCAGAGGGTGGCTACAATGCAAAGTGACCAACCAAAGTATGCATATGTCACTGACCATGAACAAAGAATTTCACTTCTTGTGGTCAATGTTGACAACTCACAACACGAGTCATAGATATTCAGAAGGGGTAACAATGGTTTGGGAACACTATCTATCAACAAGAAAGCACAAAGACCTTCGATACGTAGTGACACGACGTGGTAACCATGTACACTGATAAACCAAAGTAGGCTTATGTCACTAACCATGACCAAATGTTTCAGAGTGTGTGGTCAACGTTGAAAACGTAAAACACGAGTCACAAATGGTCAGGGGGGAAACAATGGGTTGGGAACACTAGTTATCAACAAGCAAGTAGAAAGGTTTTCAACAAGTAGTGGCATGGTGTCGCTAACGTGCACAGTGACCAACTAAAGGATGCATATGTCACTGACTATGATCGAAGAAGTCCACTATGTGTGGTCAACATTGAAAACTCATAACACCAGTCACAAATGGTCAGAGGGAGAGACAATGATTTGGAAACCCTATGTGTCGACTAGAAAGGACAAAGAACTTCAATACGTAGTGGCACGGTGTGGCTACTATGCACACCAAACAACCAAACTAGGCATATGTCACCGACCATGATGAAATAATTTAAATATGGGTGGTCAACATTCACCAACCATAACACGGGTCACAAAGGGTTAGAGGGGGAAACAATGGTCTGTGAATATCAGTTTTCACCTAGCAAGAACAGCGAACTTCAATCAGTGTAAGCACGGTGTGGGTAGCATGCACAATGACCGACCAAAGTAGGCATATGTACTTGTCAGGCGAGGATCCACCGCATCTACGCTGAGGAAAAGATATATCCGCGAGGGAGAAATCACCGCCATCCACAGATCCGCGGAACAAAGGTTCCGCGGCCAGTGACCCGCGGAGGAGGATAACAGGGGAACCGTGGAGTGTCGGAGAATGTGCAAGGCATGCTGGCTCCCGCGATAGAATTGCGGTAGAGCGTGGGGTGGCGCGGAATCCAGAAGCAATCGAGAAGAGGCGGGAAACGTTGCCGCCAGGAGGCAAAAATGGCCACGGAAGAACAAGAAAGGGAGGAAGAGTAGGATGAGAATCCGCAGTGAGAATGGAACATGGGTCGAGCCGCGGAAAAGCTGAAGCGGCGGACGTGCAGAGATGCACGACGGCAGGACCAGACGTCAAAGGGAAGCTCGACCAATGAGAACTCAAGATGGGCAGCGATAATCAAGCAGGAGGACCGGGAGGACACACCGCGCGAAGACAAAGATTCAAGGAAGAACACAAGACCACGAGCGTTCAAGCCGCGGACTAGAGGAAGATGTAGTGGCAGAACAAGGAAATATAGTAGTGAAGAGTGTGTGTGTATGTGTCAAGGACGAGACCCGCGGCGCGTGTAGCGCGCCGCGCGGAGTCCGAAATAAGGGAAGGAGTGATGGGAGGTGTCTGAGAGAGGTAGTTTTGGTGGATATAAAGTAGTAGTGTAGCGGAGGGACTAGTCGAAGCTGGCTGATGACCAAACTTGCCTCCCCTTTGTCTGACCTCTTGTGACTTGAGCTAATGATGGTCTATTTCCCACTCATGAGCTTAACAGTCATTCTGTCTCATCAATCCGCGCGAGTGCTGGTCTTGGTTCACACCCACGCTTCACCCTCTAAGATCCACGCCAGTTGAGGAACTTGCTACCGTGCTCTCCGCGGAGCTATTCGGCAGAGAACAAATTCCTATCCTCTAGGTGCGCGCGGAACATACTACTCAATCCACCCTTCATGCGAGCAACCCAAGATACCGCTGAGTGCTGTCGTCACCAGGGAGCACGAGTCGGGCAAGGAGTGCTGTCGGCGACTCCGCGGCCTTGCACACAACCGCGGAATGGGGTTCCGCAGGCAAAGGAGTCAGAGGCCATGAGGTGGCGGACTATCGTGCTCGCAAGGAGGGAGCTGCGGAGCACTGCATACGACTGAGGCCCAGAAGGTGCGAAGCATCCGCGGAAGTCCAGGAGAGGTAGCGGATGAGTGACCAACAGAATCGCGGAACGGCAAAATCGCGGAGCAGAATCAAACGCGGAGTCAAAAAGCGCGGAAGCAACATTGTGCGCGACGAATTTGGGGGTATCAGTGTCATGGTATGGTGAGCGTGGACAGTTCCTTCCACTTTTCCCAGCAGAACTGCACGAGCCTTCAGATTCAGTCATACATGTCGGCAGCCAGTTTCGTGCATCAAGATACGTGGAGGTGGCACCAGCAACATTTGCAGCAGGTTTCCGTGTGCCACTTCCTACGGCGGCGTGCGGCCACACAGGAGGGCAGTAGGGAGACCTCGCCCACACCCTCTCGCATGACTGTCAGTTCATCGACGGGCGCGGACCCATTGGGATAGCACCGGAGAATCACCGAGTGGCTGGAACAGCTACACTGATGGCGTATCATGAAGGAGCTGCAGGACCGCGTGGAGGTGGAAAGCGTACACAGCCAAGATGTATGCGGAACCCACCAGCTCTAGGCCAACGACTCTATGGAGCCCAGGTGGTTTTCCAATGTGCCACCGCCAGCAAACGGACTCTCTGAGGCCGGGAGATCATTGCCATATCAAGGGCCGGTTTATCAGCGGTGCAGCGGAGTGTAGCAGTCATGGATAGCAGAGGATGATCACTTGCTATCCACACCCTTGGCGGGGATTACAACCTCCCCACCTCTGCTTGTCTCCAGAGAAAGGGGGATGAGACAACCTCCGCAGGAAGTGTGTACCAAACAACCGGGTGGGTCACCGGTGATGCCGGAAACGATGCAGCAGCACCAACCACCCACATCAGAACACGCGGAAGGGGATCAGACAGCCAGAGTTGGACTATCCAACGCGATGGAAGGAGTATCCCTACAGGTGAATCAGCAGTTGACAGCTGCGGAGATCCCAGCAACACCAAGTGTGAGGGCAACGGTGAGCCACAACCCACAATTCGCTGGATGGCAAGGAACACTGCAGGGGGATCCACCGATCACCATGGCCCCTGTGGTATCTACCGCCACCCCACTCTACCACTCTACGGTGTCACACCGTCTACCTTAGAGCTACTGGTTCCCAGGGCCTACGGCCCCCGCCGCCCCGAACCCACAAGCACCGCCCCTTGGGACTACCTTCTACTCCGTACCCTAGGCGATGCAGGCCACTCCTGCGACTCATTACTATGCTCTTCCGGCGACAGTCCCAATGAGCAACCCCACACATGCACCCGAGGGGCAGCCGCAAACTAGTCATGTGGGTTACTCGGCGGTCACGGCCGCACACTCCAACCCCCCTCCTCCAACCATGCACCCGTTCTCCGCGGTGACATCCACGGCCAACCGAAATACAGTGCCCCAATTGCAATATGTACGTGCACAGCCAGCCAGCATTCCACGGCAGGAGATCTTCAAAGGGACCCCTGAAGAGGACCCATGGACATGGTTGAAGCAGATAACAATACATGCCAGCATAGGACAAATTCCACCAGACCTTTGCCTCGCCACCGCGGAGCTCCATCTTCAGGGTGCTACGGAGGAGTGGTACAATGCTCGCGCGCCGTTCAACTCCTTCGAGGACTTTGGCAACGCGCTGATTGAGCGCTTCAAGCGGCTGACCAAGGAAGAAGCACTCCGCAAAATTGAAAAGGAGGTCATGCAGAAGGACACCGACATCCGAAGGTTTTTGGATCAGTTCCTCACTTGGGCATTAATCGTGAAGAACCCTCAAGGGGAAGGACTGCTGCTGTGGGTCCTACTGCAAAATCTCATCCGCCCACTTCCAGATGAGATCAGCAGTCTGATGATCCCTGAGCGCTACCAGTCGCTGCAGGACGCAGTGCAAGACGCCACCGCCATTTCCACATGGCAGCGCTCTACGCGCAGCATCAGGGTGGAAATTCTCATGCACCAGCACCAGCCACACAGGCCTCCCAGCCTAAGCCAAAGGCATGCTACACTTGCCAGAGCCTGGAGCACATCGCTCGAGACGGTCCGCGGAAAAGACAGGGCGTTCCGCGAACTGATCTTATGCAACAGGACCCTATGGTGCAGCAGTGGCAGCGATATCATAATCAACCATGGCAAGATCTGCAGCCTCAGCAGCAGACGCAAGCTGGGGGGTAGGCACCGGATCATCAAACCCAGACTGCCCCGGGAGGGCTGGGTATTCCGCCCAACCCAGAGGCACCCGCGAACTGCACAAGTGGAGCTCCTCGAGACAGAATACTACCTCAGCTTCATCGCGGAGACCCGCGAACCTGCTTGCACAGCCTGCCTCGAAGGGATGGAGGAGTTCGGCAAGGGATGTGGCACGTGCTTGAAAATGTGCCATCTGCGGTGTGGCAAGAGGGGCAAGGAGGGAGTATGGACATGCCACCAATGCTTGGCACGGCCCAAAGAAGCAGACTAAGGTGTGGAGAACTCTGGATTGCAGTGATGCGGAGACGGATGTATGGGGGTTGTCACAGGGACAGCGTGCCATTGTGAGCACTGCGGAGGATGGGCCCATGCACAGTATGCCCCAAAGGTTGGCCGGAATGAGGAGGGACTGACGGTGTACCGCTGCACCAGCTGTAGGACATACGAACGAGTCCCCCACTTATCTACCTGCAAGAAGAGACTGGGCGCGGAAGATATCACTGCCGGAGCCAGGTGTGAGGGCTGCCAGCTGTATGTGCATCAAGAATGCTCCGCGCGGTATCAGCGTAAAGGTGGAGAGGTGGAAACCTACTGCCGCCCTTGTCAACAGCGGCAGCGGCCAGCTCCCCAAGGAAAGTTCACTCGCCTGTTGCAATAAGGAGACTGTGTGAACAGAGTCTTGGAAAAGGGGGGTTGGGGGCATCAGTGTCAGGCGAGGATCCATCGCATCTGCACTGAGGAAAAGATATATCTACGAAGGAGAAATCACCGCCATCAACAGATCCGCGGAACAAAGGTTCCGTGGCCAGTGATCCGCGGATGAGGATATCAGGGGAACCGCGGAGTGTTGGAGAACCCGCAAGGTATGCTGGCTCCCGCAATAGAATTGCGGTAGAGCGTGGGGTGGCACGGAATCCAGAAGTAATCGAGAAGAGTCGGGAAAAGTTATCGCCAGGAGGCAAAAAAATTACTGCAGAAGAACATGAAAGGGAGGAAGAGTAGGATGAGAATCCGCGGTGAGAAGGGAACATGGGTCGAGCCGCGGAAAAGCTAAAGCAGCGGACGTGCAAAGATGCACGACAGCAGGATCAGACGTCACATGGAAGCTTGACCAATGAGAACACAAGATGGGCAGCGATAATCAAGCAGGAGGACCGGGAGGATACTCCGCGCGAAGACGAAGATTCAAGGAAGAACACAAGACCGCGAGCATTCAAGCCGCGGACTAGAGGAAGATGTAGTGGCAGAACAAGGAAATATAGTAGTGAAGAGTGTGTGTGTATGTGTCAAAGACAAGACCCGCGGCGCGTGTAGCACGCCGCACGCAGTGCAAAATAAGGGAAGGAGTGATGGGAGGTGTCTTAAGGAGCTAGTTTTGGTGGATATAAAGTAGTAGTATAGAGGAGGGACTAGTCGAATCTTGCTAATGACCGAACTTGCCTCCCCTTTGTCTTATCTCTTGTGACTTGAGTTAGTGTAAGTCTACTTCCTGCTCATGAGCTTAACAGTCCTTCTGTCTCATCAATCCGCACGAGTGCTGGTCTTGGTTCACATCCATGCTTCACCCTCTAAGATCTGCACCAGTTGAGGAACTTGCTACCGTGTTCTCCGCGGAGTTGTTCCGCGGAGGATGAGTTCATATCCTCTGGGTGCCCGCGGAACATACTGCTCAATCCACCCTTCCTGCGAGCAACCCAAGATACCGCTGAGTGCTGTCGTCACCAGGGAGCACGAGTCGGGCAAGGAGTGCTATTGGCGACTCCGCGGCCTTGCACACAACCACAGAACGGGGTTCCGCGGGCGAAGGAGTCAGAGGCCACGAGGTGGCAGACTATCGTGCTGGCAAGGAGGAAGCCGTGGAGCACTGCCTATGACTGAGGCCCAGAAGGTGCAAAGCATCGGCGGAAGTCCAGGAGAAGTAGCGGAGGAGTGACTAGCACAATCCGGAAACAGCAAAATTGCGGAGCAGAAGTAAACGCGGAGTCAGAAAGCGCGGAAGTAGTATTGTGCGCAGCAAAATTGGGGGTATCAGTACCATGGTGCGGTGAGCGTGGACAGTTCCTTGTTCTTTGCCAACAGAACTGCACGAGCCTTCAGATTCAGTCATACATGTCGGCAGCCAGTTTCGTGCATCAAGATACGTGGAGGCGGCACCAGCAACATTTGCAGCAGGTTTCCGTGCGCCACGTCATGCCGCATCGTGCGGCCACACAGGAGGGCAGTAGGGAGACCTTGCCCTCACCCTCTCGCACGCCTGTCAGTTCATCGACGGGCACGGACCCATTAGAACAACACCGGAGAATCACCGAGTGGCTGGAACAGCTACACTAGCGGCATATCATGAACACGCTGCAGGACCACGTGGAGGTGGAAAGCGTACACAGCCAAGATGTATGCGGAACCCACCAACTCCAGGCCTACGACTCTATGGAGCCCAGGTGGTTTTCCAACGTGCCACTGCCAGCAGACAGACTCTCCGAGGCCGGGAGATCATTGCCATATCAAGGGCCGGTTTATTAGCGGCGCGGTAGAGTGCAGCAGTCATGGATAGCAGAGGAGGATCACCTGCCATCCACGCCCTTAGCAGGGATTACAACCTCCCCGCCTCCGCTTGTCTCCAGAGAAAGGGGGATGAGACAACCTCTGCAGGAAGTGTGTACCGAACAACCAGGTGGGTCGCCGGTGATGCCGGAAACGAGGCAGCAGCACCACCCACCCACAGCAGAACACGCGGAAGGNGAGTGCAGCAGTCATGGATAGCAGAGGAGGATCACCTGCCATCCGCGCCCTTGGCAGGGATTACAATCTCCCCGCCTCCGCTTGTCTCCAGAGAAAGGGGGATGAGACAACCTCTGCAGGAAGTGTGTACCGAACAACCAGGTGGGTCGCCGGTGATGCCGGAAACGAGGCAGCAGCACTATCCACCCACAGCAGAACACGTGGAAGGGGATCAAACAGCCAGGGTTGGACTATCCAACGCAATGGAAGGAGTATCCCTACAAGTGAATCCGCAGTTGACAGCTGCGGAGATCCCAGCAACACCAAGTGTGAGGGCAACGGTGAGCCACAATCCACAATTCGATGGATGGCAAGGAACACCGCAGGGGGAACAGAGAGGGGGCATGATGCACCAATCCCCCTTGATTCCGCAGCCATCCCACGCGATCCAGCAGTCACTCACAATGCCCCAGCCACAACCCAACCCAGCATTGCAAGGGATACTGTTGTACGCGGGGCCCGCAAGAATCTCTTCTATCACAGCCCCACCAGGCTGGGTGATGATGGGCACCTGGGCCACGCCCTCCGCGGCAGGAATGCCGCCGCAGGTACCCATGCAGCAGATATCGCCACAGCAACCATCGACCCCATGACGCCGCAACTAATGCCTGTGGAGGTTGGACATCCAGTCTATCACCAGCAATCGATCAGTACGGCGCCAGCTGGGATTGCGATCCATCCAGCACTACATACCAGCCAGGTGCAGACAAAGGCACCCCACTCCACCTATCATACTCTCCCGCCAAATCCAGCGACCACCATGGCCTGTGCGGTATCTACTGCCACCCCGCTGTACCACTCTGCGGTGTCACACTCTCTACCTTAGAGCTACTGGTTCCTAGGGCCTACGGCCCCCGCCGCCTCGAACCCACAGGCACCGCCCCTTGGGACTACCTTTTACTCCGCACCCTATGCGACGCAGGCCACCCCTGCGACTCATTACTACGCTCTTTCGGCAACAACCGCAATGAGCAACCCCACACGTGCACCCTAGGGGCAGCCGCAAACTAGTCATGTGGGTTACTCGGCGGTCACAGCCGCACACTCCAACCCCCCTCCTCCAACCATGCACCCGTTCTCCACGGTGACATCCATAGCCAACCGAAATACAGTGCCCTAGCTGCAATATGTACGTGCACAGCCAGCCAACATTTCGCGGCAAGAGATCTTCAAAGGGACCCCTGAAGAGGACCCATGGACATGGTTGAAGCAGGTAACGATACATGCCAGCATAGAACGAATCCCACCAGACCTTTGCCTGGCCTCCGCGGAGCTCCATCTTCAGGTTGCTGCAGAGGACTGGTACAATGCTCGCGTGCCGTTCAACTCCTTTGAGCACTTTGGCAACGCGCTGATTGAGCACTTCAAGCGGCTGACCAAGGAAGCAGCACTCCGCAAAATTGAAAAGGAGGTCATGCGGAAGGACGCCAACATCCGAAGGTTTTTGGATCAGTTCCTCACTTGGGCATCAATCGTGAAGAACCCTCAAGGGGAAGGACTGCCACTGTGGGTCCTACTGCAAAATCTCATTCGTGCACTTCCAGATGAGATCAGCAGTCTGATGATACCTGAGCGCTACCAGTCGCTGCACTACGCGGTGCAAGACGCCACCGCCATTTCCACACGGCAGCGGTCTACGCAACAGCATTAGGGTGGAGATTCTCATGTACCAGTACCAGCCAAATAGGCCTCCCAGCCTAAGCCACAGGCATGCTACACCTGCCAGAGCCTGGAGCACATCGCTCGAGACTGTCCGCGGAAAAGAGAGGGCGTTCCGCGAACTGATCCTATGCAATAGGATCATATGGTGCAGCAGTGGCAGCGATGTTATAATCAACCATGGCAGGATCAGCAGCATCAGCAGTAGACACAAGCTGGGCGGCAAGCACCGGATCATCAAACCCTGACTCCCCGAGGAGGGCAGGGTATTCTGCCCAACACACAGGCACCCGCGAACTCCACAAGTGGAGCCCGCAATGTCAAGCTGGGGCTGCAGATGGCAAAGGACGAGACTACCGAGTTGTCTCCCAACGAAGCGGATACTACTCTCATTACACGAGCCCAAGAATTAGGCTTGCACGGATGGGACCTACAGATGGCCGCCAGAGTACAAGAAGATATGCGGCACAAGGCAGAAGCCGCGGAGGAACGATTCCAAGAGGCAATTGCTAAACATACCGTCATGCCGGAGAAACGACGGCAGGCGAAACCACCAACCGCGTTGGAAAAGCAACCTGCTTCATCTTTGCCAGCGCCTACAATAGCCCCAGTCGCCGCGAAGGGAAGCTCTGACTCCATCCTGTGTCTAGACACCACTCCCATCGCGGAAGTAAACTTCTTTGAGTTCCTCCGCATCCATCCAGAGATCGCACCGCGACAAAAGGAGGAGTTCTCCAGAGCCAATCAACGCCTCTAAGCTGTGGGCATCTCCCTTAGCTGCACCACGCCCAACGCTGGCACGCANCGGAAAAGCAACCTGCTTCATCTTTGCCAGCGCCTACAATAGCCCCAGTCGCCGCGAAGGGAAGCTCTGACTCCATCCTGTGTCTAGACACCACTCCCATCGCGGAAGTAAACTTCTTTGAGTTCCTCCGCATCCACCCAGAGATCACATCGCGACAAAAGGAGGAGTTCTCCAGAGCCAATCAACGCCTCCAAGCTGTGGGCATCTCCCTTAGCTGCACCACGCCCAACGCTGGCACGCAGAATACCCGCCATGTCGTGCCTGACACTTTGCTCGCAATGAGCCTTGCAAAAGAAGGGTGGGGATGGGCACCGCAGGCCCTGGAACCACCGCGCCGAGACGACAACCATTACGAGGTCGCCTGCTGCATGGTTTTGATATGCGGTAGGAACTTTCTTGCTATAATTGACACAGGGGCCACTCACACCACTATGGCGTTCCGCGTCCTCCTCGTGGTCTGATGGACTGATTGCATTCTCCCGGCCAGACGCCTGTTTACCAACTCAGCGGGCGGAATGGACTATGGAGATGGGGAGGTTCACGGCCTACCCATACAGGTGGGATCTCTTCATGAACCAGGGAATGCCCATGTCACGCGGGCCAGGACGTACGATGTACTCCTGTGCATGGATTACCTAGTACCGCGACGGGCCAACCTTCTTTTCTCCCTCGAAACCATGCAACTCAGTTCCGCTTCTAGGGAAGACGCATTTTGCTCCATTACCATCAGAGACAGGGTAGCGGTGCCTGTGACTGGCGGCGAATCCTTCTCCCATCCTGGATGCAGTGGCAGAGGACTCTCAAGTTCATGCGAGTAAACTACCGTCCATCACGGCTGACATGCCTGCCGCGGAACAGGTCACAACAGGAGAATGGAAGGAGCTCGCGGGGGAGTCAAGCGAGCTCAAAGTACAAACCAATCTCCTCGGCCTGTGGCAGAGGGGACAACGCGTCCTGGGAGAAGGCTATCAACTAAAAAAAAGAAGAGGAATTCTACCCACTCCACGGAAACAGCACCATCACCACCACCGCGATGGGATCACATGCTTCACTCACGACTTTCGCCCGCACAAAAGCAGGACTCGTGCGATTTGCTGGATGCATTCGCGGACATCTTCGCTGGTTCCGCGGTTGATCTGGGGGCCGTGGAAGCCTTCCATGTCATTTCCACGTGGGACTTCGCGCCCACAAAACAGAAGGTACGGCGCATCCTCCCGGATCAGGAGAAGATCATCACAGATGGGCTCGCGGAGCTCAAGGCGCAGGGGATGATTGTCCCAATTGTCAGTCCCTGGCGTGCCAACTTGGTCATCCTTGGGAAGCCGAACGGGTCTAATCGATTCTGCGTTGACTTCCGCGATCTCAACCGAGTGACCGAGGAAGATGCGCACCCCTTGCCTCTGATTGTCGACATACAGGAGCGCGAGCAGGGTCGCAGATGGTCAAAGCTCGATGTGAAGGCTGCCTTTCACGCCGTCCCAATGCACCCAGACTCCATCCCCAAAACTGCACTTGTGACACCAGAGGGCCTATATGCATTTATACGCATGCCCTTTGGATTCCGCAATACAAGCGCGACATTCCAGCGGGTCATACACTCTACCTTCCGCGGAATCCCCAATGTCAGCTACTACATCAACGACATCATGGTCACGGCTCACACCTTTGAGGAACTGTTCTCTTCCCTGGCTGCCGTCTTCGCTGCCCACCGCAGAGCCAACCTGAAGCTCAAGACAGCCAAGTGCTCTATCGAGGCCGCGGAAATGGAGTTCTTGGGTTTGGCAATGAGCGCGGATGGCATCAAGACCGATCCAGAAAAGATCGCGGCAGTACATGAATGGCGTCAGCCCACTTCCGCGGGGCATGTCAAGATTTTCCTGGTTTTCGTCTCCTTTTACTGGAAGTTTGTGCGTGACCACGCGCGCATCATCAAGCCACTCCAGGAGTTGACACACCAAGACGTACAATTCGAATGGACGACGGCTTGCGCGGACGCCTGGAAGGAGGTCAAGCACCGTCTCGTTACCGCGCCTATGCTTGAGTTCCTCGACTTCAACCTCCTGTTCTCCATCACCACCGAGTGGTCGTGGGACAGGCTTGGGGCCATTCTCTCCCAGACGGTGCAGGAACCCACACAGAAGGTGATTGCCTACGCCAATCGTGCCCTCACGGAAGGATAGCGGAAGTACCCTCCAGTGAAGGGCGAATGCCTGGCTGTCCTATGGGCTCTCCAACAATTCCACGATTACATCAAGAATGGCAAGCCGTTCACGGTTCTTACAGACCACTAGGCGCTGTAGTGGCTCCTAACTACTCAAAACCACGAGGGCATCATTGCCAAGTGGGCACTTCTTCTCCAGGGTTACAACATGAAGATCAAGTACCAGCATGCATTTGCAAACCGCAACGCGGATGCCCTGAGCCGACTTCCGCGCACTGGCTGACTGGACCCAGACCAGGCACGGCCAGACACAGCGGAGGCACCCCTAAATGATATAGGACCTGTTCGAGAAATCGGAACACCACCTCCTCCCACCGAGGCAGAATGAGAGGGAATGGCAAGAGAATTTGACGAGGAGGAACAAGAAGTTGCTTTGCAGCTCTTCAATGAGCTCGATTCCACCGCAGAATGGACCGTCGCGGAGACTCTACCAGCCATCTCTGTGTCTGGCCTGCAGCTTGCTCGCAGGTACAACCCTACCATCCGCGGTTGGACGTTCGAAGAAATTGCTTCCCATGTTCCCCCCATGATATGCAAACCCGCGAGCCTCGAGAACGTCCGCTACTCCACCACAGACTTCCCCACTGAGGAAACCACACTCTTCTGCTCCCGCCACAATACTTCTGGAGAACCGCCATCCCCTCACTTTGGTAGATTTCCTTCTCCACTCCCCCGAGTATACAGAAAGTCTCCGCGTCCTCCTCGACACTCATGGCATCCGCCTCTCATGCACGCGAGGTAGCCTGACTGGCATCCGCCTATTATCCCGTAGCATCATCCTCACTCACTCTAGCGTACGCGGTGCCGCTTCACGTGCATCACGTACCTGGGCACCCGCGGCCCTCACCCCCGGACCGCCCGCACCCCCCGATGTCCACGTGGCGTGGTGTTACGTGTGGATCTGTGGCCGCAAGTTCATGGCCATCGTGGACACTGGCACCACTCATACAACGATTGCGCTCCGGATGGTCCGCTCGCTCCACATCGAGCACCTCATCCAACCCACTCAACTCCGCTTCTCCATCTCCACCGGAGACATTGACGCGCCGCTCGGACAAAACGCGGGCCTCCCCATGCAGGTGGCGAATGTACATGCGGCACAAACCGTCTAGATATGCGATGTCCGCACATACGATATTCTGCTCGCGGCGGACTGGCTTGCGCCGCGCCAAGCGGATATATTAATCGGTGCCGGCATCCTCTATCTCATTTCCAGTTCCGGCATTCGATCATTCACCCCGCTCTTTACCTCGCATCGGCCACCTCCGAGAGCGGTCACCTCTTCTTTCGATTCAGCTCTCACCGGCACCTGACACACTCGACGGATAACGCGCAGCTGGACTCTTGCCCGCGGAACATCCGACATGGCACACAATCAATGCACGAGGTCCGTGCCTTCCTCGCGGGGGGGGGGGGGGGGGG
>SZWC01013149.1:48186-65713 GCA_023375785.1 Penium margaritaceum
GGGGGGGGGGGGGGGGGGTGGACCCTCAGTAGCAGCTACACCGCCTTGCTCTTAACACGGGCACGGGGCACCGCCCAGCACGGACACCAACACCACCAACGGGAACTGCGGCTCTACCACGGCGGGGACCCACGACAAGGACCGCACCTGCAAGGACACCAGCACCACCTGCGGCTGCAACAGGCACGTCCCGCCCTGGCTCGGTGACAGGAACCCTGCCAACACCAGTGACGGCCACCCCAGCAGCGGCTGCGGCCTCACCGCGGCCCAGCCCGGCCGCAGGGACGACCCTGACACCAACCACAAGACCAGCAGCAAAAATCCCACCGCGGTCGAGTTCCGTGGAACGAACATCAACGTAGGTTACGCCACTCGTGGCCAAATCACCAGGCCCGTCGCGACAAGGCCCGGCCACAAGCACATCGACGCGGATTGTCAGACGTATTGAGCCAGCGGTAGGAGCCACGCAGGCAGTGGCAAGAACAATCGCCACCCCAACACCAAGCCCGCAAAATGAGGCTCGAACCCTGGTTACCCCAGTCCCCTCCCCTGCCACAACGGTGCTCTCTCACTCGCCGCCGACCTCGCGCGGCAGTCCAACTCGGCAACCCGCACGCCCCCTACTGGGCACATGAACGGTGATGGAGGGGGCAAGAACGTACCTTGAGGAAAGCTCGGGAGACTGCGGAGAGCAGCCCAAGGAAGCCCTACTGCTGGATGTGGTAAGTAGCGTCATGCTCCACCTGCTGACAGAGATTCCGGAAGTGATCCGCACGGAATTCGAGGATTCACTGTTTGGCAGGATGTGGCAGGTAGTACTAACGGGAGCAGCCACGGGGGTGCTGGCCCTCGGAGTGCACGAGAGGTAGGTGCTCCTGTTGGAGATAGCAGGCGCAGAGCGCCTTGTTTTGGCACTGCGGGATAGCCTGAATATCAAACCAGGAATGGCTAGTGACATGACTGGCGACGCAGAACTACTGAACACCAAACGGGCGGACCCATCACTAGAAGCCGCTCGAGTGTGGTGGAACAGTGTGCGAAAGGACCAGCGGAGCAGTCCAGAAAGACGGTACGTGCACCTGCTCCAGGAGAGGGCCAGAGCCCTCATCCCGTACCATGTGAATGACCAGGCACCTAGATCGGCAGAGGCATCGCGGAGAAGGTCGGCGGCAGACGAATGGAGGTGGGGATATCTGTTGAACATTGTCTATGCCATATGGAGAGTTCAGTACCCACAAGAAGAAAGGTCGCTGCTTGCGGACACCCAGGGACCTGAGGGATGCTGGATGGAAGCCATGGAAAAATGCTAGACGCTCACGCTCCAGAATGTGATACCCACCAGGTTGGCGGCAGCGGTCGCGGAGACACACTGGACCGTGGCTCGAGGAAATGGATTGAACCTCAAGCAAGAAGAGGTGCGGCACTGGGCTAAGGAGGCAGCAGAAATATGCCGAGATGACAAGATTAGGAGGGATAAGGAGGTGGAGGAGGTTCGCGAATACACCCAGTTCTCCCCTCAGTTGTAGTAGATACAGGAACGCCTACGGAAGGAATGGGGAAAGAGGCAGCCGAGTCAGAGCGAGTGGCCGCAGAAGCCGCGGAGAAGGAAGCCCGACTGGCTAAGGAACGGGATGCGGCGGCTAAGATAGATAAGGTACCTGCAGAAGAGCTCATAAGGGAAATCACGGGGGAAGCAGAAGCAACGGCGGCAGCAACAGTGGCAGAAGCAGTAGCAGCAACAGCAGAAGCGGCGGAAGTGGAGGCAACAGCAGTAGTAACAGAAGCGGCAAAAGCAGAGGCAGAGGCAGCAGCAGTAGCGAGAGCGTAGGCAACAGCGATAGCGACAGACAAGGTAGCAGAGGCAGCAGCCACGGAGGCACAGGTAGCTGCATAACACAAGCAAATGCGGAGGCCGCCAGAGTGGGAGCAGGTAGTACAGCCACGGAGGCAGCAAAGGAAGCAACAATAGATAGGACCGCGGTGAGGCAGGCAGGAGCCGAAGGAGAAATGATGGGGAAGAGGTACAAGGCTGGCGTCAAGCGCCACCACCCGAAACCATCCGCCGGCTCCCTACGGCGGAAGGCGCAATTTCAGGCCCGAGCAGCGGCAGTGGTGCAGAAAGCAGCAGCGACGCTGAGCCAGACCAGAACAACAACGCTGGCAGACACCAGTCAAAGTGAGGAGCCGGCACAGAATTTCCCAAAGGAGACCACTCCTGCTCCAAAAGGAAAGAGGAAGGCGCAAGAGGAAGCGGTCGCGGAGCTACGGAAAGAGAAACAACCTCGGGTACACAAAGGCCCCAGCCCCGGCGTTCATAGTCAGTGACATATGCATCCTTTGGTTAATCACTGTGCACGCTAGCCACACCATGCCACTACTTGGTGAAAACATTTCAACTTACTAGTTGATAACTAGTGTTTCCAACCCATGGTTTCCCCCACTGACCATTTGTGACTCGTGTTATGCGTTTTCAACGTTGACCACACACTGTGAAATCCATTTTGTCATGTTTTGTGACACATGCCTACTTTGGTTTGTCACTGTACATGGTTACCACGCTGTGTCATTAGGTGACGAAGGTCTTTGTGCTCACTTTTGTACAGCTAGTGTTCCCAAACCATTATTAGCCCCCTCTGACTATATGTGACCCGTGTTGTGAGTTGTAAATGTTGACCATGTGAAGTGAAATTCTTTGTTCATGGTCGGTGACATATGCATACTTTGGTTGGTCACTGTGCATTGTAGCCATACCGTGCCACTACATATTGAAGGTATTTTTACTTGCTAGTCGCTAACTAGTATTCACAACCAATATCTTCCACCCTGACTATTTGTGACTCGTGTTATGAGTTGTCAAGGTTTACCGCACTTAGTGCCATTATTTGGTCATGGTCAGTGACATATGCTTACTTTGGTTGGTCATTGTGAATGGTATCCACACAATGCCACAACGTATTGTAGCTCCTTGTGCTTGCTATTTAATACCCTGTGTTCCCAAACCATTGTTTCCCCCTCGGACCATTTGTGACTCGTATTATGAGTTGTCAACGTTGACCAGACACAGCGGATTTCTTTGGTCAAAGGCAGTACAAGTACATGCCTACTTTGGTCGGTCATTGTGCATGGTAGCCACACCGTGCTACTACTGACTGAAGGTCCTTGTACTTGCTAGTTGAGCACTGATATTCTCATAGCATTGTTTCCTCCCCTGACCGTTTGTGACTCGTGTTATGGTTGGTCAACGTTGACCACCCATATTGAAATTATCCGGTCATGCTCAGTGACATATGCCTAGTTTGGTTGTTTGGAGTGCATAGTAGCCACACCGTGCCACTACGTATTGAAGTTCTTTGTTCTTTCTAGTTGATACATAGAGTTCCCAAACCATTGTCTCTCCCTCTAACCATTTGTGACTCGTGTTATGAGTTGTCAGTGTTGACCACACATAGTAGACTTTTTCAGTCATAGTCAGTGACATATGCATCCTTTGGTTGGTCAATCTACACGCTAGCCACACTATGCCACTGCTTGTTGAAAATTGTTATACTTTCTAGTTGATAACTAGTGTTCCCAACCCATGGTCTCCCCCAATGACCATTTGTGACTCGCGTTATGAGTTTTCAATGTTGACCACACACTGTGAAATCCATTTGGTCATGGTTTGTGACACATGCCTACTTTGGTTTGTCACTGTACATGGTTACCACGCCGTATCATTACGTATCAAAGGTCTTTGTGCTTTCTTGTTGACAGCTAGTGTTCCCAAACCATTGTTAACCCCTCTGACTATCAGTGAATCGTGTTGTGAGTTGTAAATGTTGACCACATGAAGTGAACTTATTTGTTCATTGTAAGTGACATATGCATACTTTGGTTGGTCACTGTTCATTGTAGCCACACTTTGCCACTACATATTGAAGGTATATGTACTTGCTAGTCAGTAACTAGTATTCACAAATCATTATCTTCCACCCTGACCATTTGTGACTCGTGTTATGAGTTGTCAAGGTTTACAACACTTAGTGCCACTATTTGGTCTTGGTCAGTGACATATGCCTACTTTGGTTGGTCATCGTGCATGGTATACACACCATGCCAAAACGTATTGCAGCTCCGTGTGCTTGCTAGTTGATACTTGGTGATTCCAAACCATTGTTTCCCCCTCTGACCATCTGTGACTTGGTTTATGAGCTGTCAACGTTGACCACACACAGCGGATTTCTTTGGTAAAAGGCAGTACACATGCCTACTTTGGTCGGTCATTGTGCATGGTAGCCACACCGTGCTACTACTGACTGACGGTCGTTGTACTTTCTAGTTGGTATCTAGTATTCCCAAACCATTGTTTCCCCCTCTGACAATTCGTGACCCATATCATGGGTTGTGAATGTTGACCACACATAGTAAAATAATTTGGTCATGGTAAGTGGCACATGCCTAATCTGGTTGGTTATTGTGCATGGTAGACACACCGTTCCACTACTCGTTTAAATTCGTTGTCCATGCTAGTCAATAAATAGCAATAGGTTTCTCCCTTGACACCAGGTGGGTTTAGTTGATTTGTTACGCGTAGGTGTCTTCACCGGAATACTTCCTCTCACCCCTCTAGATGGATGTTCCGTGGACGACCTGGAGGACAGATTTGCCACCAAATTATGACACCCCCCCCCCTACCCCCCCACGGCTTAGGCTCGAAGGTAGAGTTGAGGTATCACAACACGGCCCCCCCCCCCCCCAGGTCGCGAGCCTGTTCTATATTGCGCGTACAAGGATTCAAACCCAGGACCTACTCTCCATAATCTAACTCTATAAATACAAAGCCAGCGCAGATGGTGTTCATATGATGTCCAAATGACACTATAAGGGTTCTTATGGATAAAGGGCATAAAATAAGGGGGTGTAAGATTAGAGGGTAGTTTTCAAATGTATGAACAATAACAAAGTTGGCTTAATCATAAAAAGATTGACGCAGACGGGATTTCAAATTTTGCAACTTTGAGCTCGAAGAACCCCTCAACCGTTGCTCCGATTGACCAGCCCTAGGAAGGAAAGTTGACTACACACAGTGAAACTCTTTTTATGATATTCAGTGACACAAGCATACTTTGGTTGGTCATTGTGCATGGTAGCCACACCGTGCCACCACTTTTCGAATGTATTTGTACTTGCTAGTCGATACCGAGTATTCCCAAACCATTGCTTCTCCCTCTGCCTATTTTTGACTTGTAGTATGGGTTGTGAACGTTGACCACACACACTAAACTTGTTTGGTCATGAGCAGTGATGTATGCCTACTTGGGTAGGTTGTTGTGCACGGTAGCCACACCGTGCCAAAACATAGGAAAAATACTTGTACTAGCTAGAAGATACATAGTGTTTTGAAACCATGTTTTCCCCCTCTGACCATTTGTGACCCATGTTATGCATTGCGGACGTTGACCTCCCGTATTGAGATTCTCTGGTCATGGTTAGTGACATATGCCTAGTTTGATTTGTCACTGTACGTGGTTACGACGCCGTGTCACTACGTATCGTATGTCTATGTGCTTTCTTGTCTACAGCTAGTGTTCCCAAACCAGTGTTACCCCCTCTGACTATTAGTGACTTGTGCTGTGAGTTGTCAACACTGACCACATGAAGTGAAATTCTTTGTTCATGGTCAGTGACATATGCATATGTTGGTTGGTCACTATGCATTGTAGCCACATTGTGCCACTACATATTGAAGGTATTTGTACTTGCTAGACAATAACTAGTATTCACAAACCATTATCTTCCACCCTGACCATTTTTGACTCGTGTTATCAGTTGTCAAGGTTTACCACACTTAGTGCCATTACGTGGTCATGGTCAGCGACAAATGCCTACTTTCGTTGGTCATCGTGCATGGTATCCACACCGTGCCACAACGTATTGGAGCTCCTTGTACTTGCTTTGTGATACTTGGTGTTCCCAAACCATTTGTGACTTGTATTATGGGTTGTAAATGTTGACCACACACAGCAGATTTCTTTGGTCAAAGGCAGTACATATGCCTGATTTGGTCGTTCATTGTGCATGGTAGCCACACTGTGCTACTACTGACTGAAGGTCGTTATACTTTCTCCTTGAGGACTGATATTCCCATAGCATTGTTTCCTCCCCTGACCGTTTTTGTCTCATGTTATAATTGGTCAACGTTGACCACCGATATTGAAATTCCCTGGTCATGGTCAGTGACATGTGTTATGAGTTGTCAATGTTGACCACACATAGTGGACTTCTTCGTTCATAGTCAGTGACATATGAACCCTTTGGTTGGTGACTGTGCATGCTAGCCACACCATGCCACAACTTGTTTAAAATATTTTGACTTGCTAGTTGATAACTAGTGTTCCCAACCCATGGTTCCCCCCACTGACCATTTGTGACTCATGTTATGAGTTTGCAACGTTGAGCACACATTGTGAAATCCGTTTGGTCGTGGTTTGTGACACATACATACATTGGTTTATCACAGTACATGGTTACCACGCTGTGTCATTGTGTATCAAAGGTCTTTCTGCTTTCTTGTTGGCAGCTAGTGTTCCTAGACCATTGTTAGCCCCCTCTGACTATCTGTGACCCGTGTTGTGAGATGTAAATGTTGACCACATGAAGTGAATTTTTTTGTTCATGGTCAGTGACATATGCATACTTTGGCTGGTCGCTGTGCATTGTAGCCAAACTGTGCCACTACATATTGAAGGTACTTGTACTTGCTAGTTGACAACTAGTATTCACAACCCATTATCTTTCACTCCGACCATTTGTGACTCGTGTTATGAGTTGTCAAGGTTTACCACACTTAGTGCCATTATTTGGTCATGGTCAGTGACAAATGCACACTTTGGTTGGTCATCGTGCATGGTATCCATACTGTGCCACAACATATTGAAGCTCCTTGTGCTTGTTATTTAATACTCAGTGTTCCCAAACCATTGTTTCCACCTTTGTCCATTTGTGACTTGTATTATGAGTTGTCAATGCTGACCACACAAAGCGGATTTCTTTGGTCAAAGGCTGTACATATGCCTACATTGGTCGGTCATTGTGCATGGTAGCCACACCGTGCTACTACTGACTGAAGGTCATTGTACTTGCTAGTTGAGAACTGATATTCTCATAGCATTGTTTCCTCCCCTGACCGTTTGTGACTCGTGTTATGGTTGGTCAACGTTGAACACCCATATTGAAAAGTTCTGGTCATGGTCAGTGACATATACCTAGTTTGGTTGTCTGGTGTGCATAGAAGCCACACCGTGCCAGAATGTATTCAAGTTATTTGTCCTTTCTAGTTGATACATAGGGTTCCCAAACCATTGTCTCTCCCTTTGACCATTTGTGACTTGTGTTATGAGTTGTTAAATGTTGACCACACATAGTGGACTTCTTTGGTCATAGTCATTGACATATGCATCCTTTGGTTGGTCATTGTGCACACTAGCCACACTGTGCCACTACTTGTTGAAAATATTTCAACTTGCTAGTTGATAACTAGTGTTCCCAACCCATGGTCTCCCCCACTGACCATTTGTGACTCGTGTTATGAGTTTTCAACGTTGACCACACACTGTGAAATCCGTTTGGTCATGGTTTGTGACACAGGCCTACTTTGGTTAGTCATTGTACATGGTTACCACGCTGTATCATTACGTATCGAAGGTCTTTGTGCTTTCTTGACGACAGCTAGTATTCACAAACCATTGTTAGTCCCCACTGAATACATGTGACCCGTGCTGTGAGTTGTAAATGTTGACCACATGAAGTGAAATTGTTTTTTCATGGTCAGTCACAAATGCATAATTTGGTTGGTCACTGTGCATTGTAGCCACACTGTGCCACTACACATAGAAGGTATTTGTACTCGCTAGTCGATAACTAGTATTCACAAACCATTATCTTCCAACCTGACCATTTGTGACTCGTGTTATGAGTTGTCAAGGTTTACCACACTTAGTGCCATTATTTGGTCATGGTCAGTGACAAATGCCTACTTCGGTTGGTCATATTGCAAGGTATCCACACTGTGCCACAACGTATTGAAGCTCCTTGTGCTTGCTATTTGATACTCAGTGTTCCCAAACCATTGTTTCCCCCTCTGACCATTTGTGACTTGTATTATGAGTTATCAAAGTTGACCACACACTGCGGATTTCTTTGGTCAAAGGCTGTACATATGCCTACTTTGGTCAGTCATTGTGCATGGTAGCCACACCGTGCTACTACTGACTGAAGGTTGTTGTACTTGCTAGTTGAGAACTGATATTCTCATGGCATTGTTTCCTCCCCTGACCGTTTGTGCCTCGTGTTATGGTTGGTCAACGTTGACCACCCATATTGAGATTTTCTGGTCATGGTCAGTGACGTATGCCTAGTTTGGTTATTTGGTGTGCATAGTAGCCACACCGTGCCACTATGTATTGAAGTTCTTTGTCCTTTCTAGTTGATACACAGGGTCCCCAAACCATTGTCTCTCCCTCTGACCCTTTGTGACTCGTGTTATGAGTTGTCAACGTTGACCACACATAGTGGACTTTTTCCGTCATAGGCAGTGACATATGCATCCCTTGGTTGGTCATTGTGCACGCTAGCCACACCGTGCCACTACTTGTTGAAAATCTTTCTACTTGCTAGTTGAAAACTAGGGATCCCAGGCCATGGTCTCCCCCGGTGACCATTTGTGACTCGTGTTATGAGTTTTTAACGTTGGCCACACACTGTGAAATCCGTTTGGGCATGGGTTGTGACACATGCTTACTTTGGTTTGTCACTGTACACCGTTACCACGCCATGTCATTACGAATCGAAGGTCTTCGTGCTTTGGTGTTGACAGCTAGTGTTCCCAAACCATTGTTACCCGCTTTGACTGTCATTTACTCGTGTTGTGAGTTGTAGATGTTGACCACATGAAGTGAAATTCTTTGTTCATGGTCAGTGACATACTTTGGTTGGTCACTGTGCATTGTAGCCACACCGTGCTACTACATATTGAAGGTATTTGTACTTGCTAGTCAATAACTAGTATTCACAAATTATTATCTTCCACCCTGACCATTTGTGACTCATGTTATGAGTTGTCAATGTACACCACACTTAGTGCCATTATTTGGTCATGGTCAGTGACATGTGCCTACTTTGGTTGATCATCGTGCATGGTATCCACACTCTGCCACAACGTATTGAAGCTCCTTGTCCTTGATATTCGATACTCGGTGTTCCCAAACAATTGTTTTCCCCTCTGACCATTTGTGACTCGTATTATAAGTTGTCAATTTTGACCACACGTAGTGGATTTCTTTCGTCAAAGGCAGTACATATGCCTACTTTGGTCGCTCATCATGCATGGTAGCCACACCTTGCTACTACTGAGTGAAGGGGGTTGTACTTGCTAGTTGAGAACTGATATTCCCATAGCATTGTTTCCACCCCTGACCGTTTGTGACTCGTGTTATGATTGGTCAACGTTGACCACCCATATTGAGATTATCTAGTCATGGTCAGTGACATATGCCTAGTTTGATTGTTTGGTTTGAATAGTAGCCACACCGTGCCTCTACGTATTGAAGTTATTTGTCCTTTCTAGTTGATACATAGGGTTCCCAACCCATTGTCTCTCCCTCTGACCATTTGTGACTCGTGTTATGAGTTGTCAGTGATGACCACACATAGTGGGCCTATTCGGTCATAGTCAGTGACATATGCATCCTTTGGTCAGTCACTATACACGCTAGCCACTCCGTGCCACTGCTTGTTGAAAATCGTTTTACTTGCTAGTTGATAACTAGTGTTCCCACCCCATGGTCTCCCCCACTGACCATTTGTGACTCGTGGTATGAGTTTTCAACATTGACCACACACTGTGAAATCCGGTTGGTCATGGTTTGTGACACATGCCTACTTTGTTTTGTCACTGTACATGGTTACCACACCGTGTCACTACCTATCGAAGGTATTTGTGCTTTTCAGTTGATAGCTAGTGTTCCCAAACCATTGTTACCCCCTCTGACTATTAGGGAGTCGTGTTGTGAGTTGTCAACGCTGACCACATGAAGTGAAATTGTTTGTTCATGGTCAGTGACATATGCATACTTTGGTTGGTCACTGTGCATGGTAGCCACGCGGTGCCACTACATATTGAAGGTATTTGTACTTGCTAGTCGATAACTAGTTTTCACAAACCATTATCTTCCACGTTGACCATTTGTGACTCGTGTTATGAGTTGTCAAGGTTTACCACACTTAGTGCCATTATTTGGTCATGTTCAGTGACATATTCCTACTTTGGTTGGTCATCGTGCGTGGTATCCACACCGTGCCACAACGTATTGAAGCTCCTTGTGCTTGCTTTTTGATACTTGGTGTTCCCAAACCATTGCTTTCCCCTCTGACCATTTGTGACTCGTATTATGAGTTGTCAAATTTGACCACACACTGTACATTTCTTTGGTCAAAGGCCGTACACATGCCTACTTGGTCGTTCATTGTGCATGGTAGCCACATGCTACTACTGACTGGAGGTCGCTGTACTTGCTAGTTGATAACTGATATTCCCATAGCATTGTTTCCTCCCCTGACCGTTTCTGACTCGTGTTATGGTTGGTCAACGTTGACTACCCATATTGAAATTCTCTGGCAATGATCGGTGACACATGCCTAGTTTGGTTGTTTGGTGTGCACATTAGCCACACGGTGCCACTATTTATTGAAATTCCTTGTCCTTTCTAGTCATTACATAGGGTTTCCAAACCTTTTCCTCTCCCTCTGACCATTTGTGACTCCTGTTATGAGTTGTCAATGTTGACCACACATCATGGACTTCTTCGGTCATAGTCAGTGACATATGCATCCTTTGATTAGTCACTGTGCACGCTAGCCACACCGTGCCACTACTTGTTGGAAATCTTTCTATTTGCTAGTTGATATCTAGTGTTCCCAACCCGTGGTTTTCCCCACTGACGAAATATGACTCGTGTTATGATTTTTCAACGTTTACCACACACTGTGAACTCCGTTTGGTCATTGTTTGTGACATATGCCTACTTTGGTTTGTTATTTTACATAATTACCACGCCGTGTCATTACGTATCGAATGTCTTTATGCTTTCTTGTTAACAGCCAGTGGTCCCAAACCATTGTTAGCCCCCTTTGAGTATTTGTGACCCGTGTTGTGAGCTGTAATTGTTGACCACATGAAGTGAAATTATTTTTTCATGGTCAGTCACACATGCATACTCTGGTTGGCCACAGTGCATTGTATCCACACTGTGCCACTACATATTGAAGGTATTTGTACTTGATATTCAATAACTAGTATTCACAAACCATTGGATTCCACCCTGACCATTTGTGACTCGTGTTATGAGTTCTCAGGGGTTACCACACTTAGTGCCATTATTTGGTCATGGTCAGTGACGTATGCCTACTTTGGTTGGTCATCGTGCATGGTATCCACACCGTGCCACAACGTATTGAAGCTTCTTGTGCTTGTTTATTGATACTTGGTGTTCCCAAACCATTGCTTCCCCCTCTGACCATTTGTGACTCGTATTATGAGTTGTCAATGTTGACCACTCACAGCACATTTCTTTGGTCAAAGGGAGTACACATGCCTACTTTGGTCGTTCATTGTGCGTGGTAGCCACACCGTGCTACTATTGACTGAAGGTCGTTGTACTTGCCCGTTGAGATCTGATATTCCCATAGCATTGTTTCCTCCCCTATCCGTTTTTGACTCGTGTTATGGTTGGTCAACATTGAACACCCATATTAAATTCATCTGGTCATGGTCAGTGACATATGCCTAGTTTGGTTGCTTGGTGTGCATAGTAGCCACACCGTGCCACTACTTATTGAAGTTCTTTGTCCATTCTAGTTGATACATATGGTTCTCAAACCATTGTCTCTTCCTCTGACCATTTGTGAATCGTGTTATGAGTTGTCACTGTTGACCACACACTGTGAAATCCGTGTGGTCATGGTTTGTGACACATGCCTACTTTGGTTTGTCACTGTACATGGCTACCACGCCGTGTCATTACGTATCGAAGGTCTTGGTTCTTTCTTGTTTATAGCTAGTGTTCCCAAACCATTGTTACCCCCTCTGACTATCAGTGACTCGTGTTGTGAGTTGTAAATGTTGACCACATAAAGTGAAATTATTTGTCCATGGTCAGTGACATATGCATACTTTGGTTGGTCACTGTGCATTGTAGCCACGCTGTGCCACTACATATTGAAGGTATTTGTACTTGCTAGTNTTTGTCCATGGTCAGTGACATATGCATACTTTGGTTGGTTACTGTGCATTGTAGCCACGCTGTGCCACTACATATTGAAGGTATTTGTACTTGCTAGTCGATAACTAGTATTCACAAACCATTATCTTCCACCCTGACCATTTGTGACTCGTGTTATGATCTGTCAAAGTTTACCACACTTAGTGCCATGATTTGGTCATGGTCAGTGACATATGCCTACTTTGGTTGGTCATCGTGCATGGTATCCACACTGTGTGACAGATTATTTAAGCTCCTTGTGCTTGTTATTTGATACTCGGTGTTCCCAAACCATTGTTTCCTCCTCTGACCATTTGAGACTCGTATTATGAGTTGTCAATGTTGACAGCACATAGCAGATTTCTTTGGTCAACGGCAGATCATATGCCTAATTTGGTCGTTCATAGTGAATGGTAGCCACACCGTACTACTACTGACTAAAGGTTGTTGTACTTGCTAGTTGATAACTGATATTCCCATAGCATTGTTTCCTCCCCTGACCGTTTTTTTCTCGTGTTATGGTTGGTCAACGTTGACCACCCATATTGAAGTTATCTCGTCATGGTCAGTGACATATGCCTAGTTTGGTTGTTTGGTGTGCATATTAGTCACACCTTGCCACTACGTATTGAAGTTCTTTGTCCTTTCTAGTCAATACATAGGGTTCCCAAACCATTGTATCTCCCTCTGACCATCTGTGACCAATGTTATGAGTTGTCAATGTTGACCACACCTAATGGACATCTTTGGTCATAGTCTGTGACATATGCAGCCTTTGGTTGGTCACTGTGCACGCTAGCCACATCGTGCCACTACTTGTTGAAAATCGTTCTGCTTTCTAGTTGATAACTAGTGTTCCCAACCCATGGTTTCCCCTACTGACCAGTTGTGACTCGTGTTATGAGTTGTCAACGTTGACCACACACTGTGAAATCCGTTTGGTCATGGTTTGTGACACATGCCTACTTTGGTTTGTTACTGTACATGGTTACCACGCGTTGCCATTCCGTATGGAAGGTCTCTGTGCTTTATTGTTGACAGCTAGTGTTTCCAAACCATTGTTAGCCCCCTCTGGCTATCTGTGACCCGTATTGTGAGTTGTAAATGTTGACTACATGAAGTGAAATTCTTTGTTCATGGTCACATACATATGCATGCTTTGGTTGGACACAGTGCATTGCAGCCACATTGTGCCACTACATATTGAAGGTATTTTTACTTGCTAGTTGATAACTAGTATTCACAAACCATTACACTCCACCCTGACCATTTGTTACTCGTGTTATGAGTTGTCAATGTTTACCACACATAGTGCCATTATTTGGTCATGGTCAGTGACATATGCCTACATTGGTTGGTCATCGTGCATTGAATCCACACCGTGCCACAACGTATTGAAGCTCCTTGTCCTTGCTTTTTGATACTTGGTGTTCCCAAACCATTGTTTCCCCCTCTGACCATTTGTGACTCGTATTATGAGTTGTCAATGTTGACCACACACAGCGGGTTTATTTGCTAAAAGGCAGTACATATGCCTCCTTTGGTCGGTCATTGTGCATGGTTGCCACGCCGTGCTACTACTGACTGAAGGTCGTTGTACTTTCTCGTTGGGAACTGATGTTTTTATAGCATTGTTTCCTCCCCTGACCGTTTTTGTTTCGTGTTATGGTTGGTGAACGTTGACCACCCGTATTGAAATTCCCTGGTCATGGTGAGTGACATGTGCCTATTTTGGTTGTTTGGTGTGCATGTTAGCCTCACTGTGCCACTATGTATTGAAGTTCTTTGTCCTTTCTAGTCACTACATAGGGTTCCCAAACCATTGTCTCTCTCGCTGACCATTTGTCACTCGTGTTATGAGTTATCAATGTAGACCACACATAGGTTCTTCTTCAATCATAGTCAGTGACATATGCATCCTTTGGTTGGTCAGTTTGCACGCTGGCCATACCATGCCACTACTTGTTGAAAATGTTTCAACTTGCTAGTTGATAACTAGTATTCCCAGCCCATGCTTTCCCCACTGTCCATTTGTGACTCGTATTATGAGTTTTCAACGTTGACCACACACTGTGAAATCCGTTTGGTCATTGTTTGTGACACATGCCTACTTTGGTTTGTCGTTGTACATGGTTACCACGTTGTGTCATTACGTATCGAAGGTCTTTGTGCTTTCTTGTTGACAGCTAGTGTTCCCAAACCATTGTTAGCCTCCTCTGACTATCTGTGACCTGTATTTTGAGGTGTAAATGTTGACCACATGAAGTGAATTTCTCTGTTCATGGTCAGTGACATATGCATACTTTGGTTGGTCACAGTGCACTGTAGCCACACTGTGCCACTACATGTCGAGGGTATTTGTACTTGGTAGTTGATAACTAGTATTCACAAACCATTATATTCCACCATGACCATTTGTGACTCGTGTTATGATGTGTCAATGTTTACCACACTTAGTGCCATTATTTGGTCATGGTCAGTGACATATGCCTACTTTGGTTTGTCATCTTGCATGGTATCCACAATATGCCACACCCTATTGAAGCTCCTTGTGCTTGCTATTTGACACTTGGTGTTTCCAAACCATTGTTTCCCCTTCTAACCATTTGTGACTCGTATTACGAGTCGTCAACGTTGACCAGACACAGCGGATTTCTTTGGTCAAAGGCAGTACATATGCCTACTTTGGTCGGTCATTGTGCATGGAAGCCACACCGTGCTACTACTGAATGAGGGTCGTCGTACTTGCTAGTTGAGAACTTATAATCCCATAGCATTGTTTCCTCCCCTGACCGTTTGTGACTCGTGTTATGGTTGGTCAACGTTGACCACCCATATTGAAATCATCTGGTCATGGTCAGTGACATATGCCTAGTTTGGCTGTTTTGTGTACATAGTAGCCAATCTGTGCCACTACGTATTGAAGTTCTTTGTCCTTTATAGTTGGTACATAGGGTTCCTACACCATTGTCTCTCCCTCTGACCATTTGTGACTCGTGTTATGAGTTGTCAATGTTGACCACACATAGTGGACTTCTTCGATCATTGTCAGTGACATATGCATCATCTGGTTGGTCATTGTGCACATTTGCCACAGCGTGCCACTACTTGTTGAAAATCTTTCTACTTGCTAGTTGATAACTAGTGTTCCTAACCCATGGTCTCCCCACTGACCGTTTGTGACTCGTGTTATGAGTTTTCAACGTTGACCACACACCGTGAAATCCGTTTGGTCATGGTACGTAACACATGCCTCCTTTGGTTGGTCACTGTACATGGTTACCACGCCGTGTCACTACGTATGGAAGGTCTTTGTACTTTCTAGTGGATAGCTAGTGTTCCTATAACCATTGTCACCCCCTTTGACTATCAGTGATTCGTGTTGTGAATTGTCAACGCTGCCCACATTAAGTAAAACTCGTTGGTCATGGTCAGTGACATATGCATACTTTGGTTGGTCACTGTGCATGGAAGTTACGCTGTGCCACTACATATTGAAGGTATTTGTACTTGATAGTCGATAACTAGTATTCACATACCATTGTCTTCCACCCTGACCATTTTTGACTCGTGTTATGAGTTGTCAAATTTTACCACACTTAGTGACATTATTTGGTCATGGTCATCGTGCAAGGTATCCACACCATCCCACAACTTATTGAAGGTCCTTGTGCTTGCTTGCTGATACCTGGTGTTCCCAAACCATTGTCCCCCCCTCTGAGCAGTTGTGACTCCTGTTATGAGTTGTCAATGCTGACCACACAGAGCGGATTTCTTTGGTCAAAGGTAGCAAATATGCCTACTTTGGTCGGTCATTGTGAATGGTAGCCACACTGTTTATACTGATTGAAGGTTGCTGTACTTGATAATTGAGAACTGATATTCACATACCATCGTTTCCCACTCTGACCCTTTGTGACTCGTATTATGGCTGGTGAATGTTGACCACCCATATGGAAATTCTTTCACCATGGTCGGTGACATATGCCTAGTTTGATTTTTTTGTGTGCATAGTAGCCACACCGTGCCACTACGTCTTGAAGTTCTTTGTCCCTTCTAGTCGGTACACAGGGTTCCCAAAGCATTGTTTCTCCCTCTGACCATTTGTGACTCGTGTTAAGAGTTGTCAATGTTGACCATACATGGTGGACTTCTTTGGTCATAGTCAGTGACGTGTGCATCCTTTGGTTGGTCACTCTGCACGCTAGCCACACCGTGCCACTACTTATTGAAAATCTTTCTACTTGCTAGCTGATAACTAGTGTTCCCAACCCATGGTTTCCCCCACTGACCAGTTGTGACTCGTGTTATGAGTTTTCAACGTTGACCACACACTTTGAAATCCGTTCGGTCATGGTTTGTGATACATGCCTACTTTGGTTTGTCACTGTACATGGTTACCACGCCGTGTCATTACGTATGAAAGGTCTTTGTGCTTTGTTGTTGACAGCTAGTGTTCCCAAACCATTGTTAGCCCCCTCTGGCTATCTGAGACCCATGTTGTGAGTTGTAAATGTTGACCACATGAAGTGAAAATCTTTGTTCATGTTCAGTGACATATGCATACTTTGGTTGGTCCCTGTGCATTGTAGCCACACTGTGCCACTACACATTGAAGGTATTTGTACTTGCTAGTCAATAACTAGTAGTCACAAACCATTTTCTTCCACACTGACTATGTTTGACTCGTGTTATGAGTTGTCAAATTTTACCACACATAGTGACATTATTTGGTCATGGTCAGTGACATATGCCTATTTTGGTTGGTCATCGTGCATGGTATCCACACCGTGCCACAGCTTATTGAAGCTTCTTGTGCTTGCTTATTGATACGCGGTGTTCCCAAACCATTGTTTCCCCCTCTGACCATTTGTGACTCGTATTATGAGTTGTCACTGTTGAGCACACACACAAAACTTATTTCGTCAAAGGCAGTACATATGCCTACATTGGTTGGTCTCTGTGCATGGTAGCCACACCGTACTACTACTGACTGACGGTTGTTGTACTTGCTAGTTGAGAACTGATATTCCCATAGCATTGTTTCCTCCCCTGGCCATTTTTTACTCGTGTTATGATCTGTCAACGTTAACCACCCATATTGAAATTCTCTCGTCATGGTCAGTGACATATGCATAGTTTGGTTGTTTGGTGTGCATATCAGCCACACCGTGCTACTACGTATTGAAGTTCCTTGTCCTTTCTAGTGGATACATATGGTCCCCAAACCA
>SZWC01013150.1:18830-39392 GCA_023375785.1 Penium margaritaceum
CCCCCCCCCCCCCCCCCCCCGTTCCACATCGCACCCCCCCCCCCTAATGCCGTCACGTCCCATTCCCACATGTCAACCCCCTGTTGGTGTGTGGGCTTTGGCCTGACACCCCTTTGAGGATAGTGAGGTTACTTGGGGTGTGGCATGATGCTATAGTCGCGGTTATACTGGTCGAGACCCGCGCACCTGGTGAGTTTTACCGGTGTGATGTGGAGACCCATTTCCTCCATGTGTTATGTATGATCCATGCAAGGTTATGCTGGTCAAGACCGGCGTACCTGTTGAGTTCTGCTGGTGTGACGTGGAGACCCATTGCCTACATGTGTTATGCATGATCCATGCATGATGTGGTCGAGACCCGGACACCTGGAGACATTTTCGGGGGTCACGAGGAGACCTTGTTTCTCTTTCTCTCTTGATGATGTTTGATACGTAGGTGTGTGATTGACTTCTTGCATGGTTCAGACCCGGGCATTTGGTGGGATGCACCATTGTCACAAGGAGACCCACTGCTGTGGTATGCTTGATCAGTGCTCGCTATGATTGATTGCCTGAGCCATCATCTCTTGCCTTCGCTCAGACATCGTCATGTTGAGAATTGTGTGAGCCAGGGGGACTGTTGGTGTGTGTGACTTCCACCCGTCAGGAGCAACGGTAAGGAGAGCAGCGGTACAAGAGCGCGCAACGAATTGGTCCCCGATGCGGATCCCTGAGACACCGGCGCGTCGGCAGGTGGTGGACCACCCACTCGGAGCTGACCGACGACTGCCCCAGCGTCGTGGTTGTTGTCTTGGACCTTCTACAGTTTTTGTGCACCCTATCCTTGATGCAGACGCAGCTGGCACGGGAGCACAAACGAGTGTTGGCTCCATCCACAAGTAGCTGCAAGAGAGCTGCCACAACGCCCTGGGTACTTGTCGAGGTACTTTGTAGTTTTTCTACAGACACTAGAGTTTTCTCCGTGGATTGGCTCTTGAGCCCGATTTGCATGTTTTGTGTTTTCTATCCACCGATCGGTGCCGGACATACGTGTGTGAACAGTCGTAGTGTCATGCTCAAGATTGCGCATCTCTAGATTTAGATGACGTAGCGTTCTCATTTGTCTATGCAGAGTTACGGCCAAAACAGTGTTTTTGGGCCGGTTTTAGGACAGATCTTGCACTACCGAGTGCGACACCTGTCGTACACCGCGGCAGGTATTCATGCTCTAGACTTGTCATTTGTTCTCTCTCTCTCTCTCTCTCTCTCTCTCTCTCTCTCTCTCTCTCTCTCTCTCTGTGTGTGCAATTACATTCATTTTGAGCTTCTTGACACTCTGCATGTATCCCTACCCGGACCCTTGCAGTTTTGTCTCTGACTTGTGACTGTTGTCACACTAAGGGTGTACACCAAAAACCCATACTCGAGACCTGAAATCGCGAGTCCGAGTCTGGACCTAGACTCGCGAGTCCGAGTCTGCCCTCTCCGTGTCTGAAAACTCGTGAGTCCGGGACTCGCGAGTCCGAGGGGGGGGGGGGGGGGGGGGGGGGGGGTGGGGGGGGGGGGGGGGGGGGGGGCAGCGGAAAATCAGCTGACATCCTGTTCGACCTGTGCTCGCACGATGAATGTATTCGGATTGTTTCTGCCCGTGCACCCCTGCCCCGAGCCACTGATTAGTTCGGTGAGTCACCCCCAAAAGTCTGTGGGAGTGACGGAACTCTAACTCGCTGCGGGCGTAGCGTTTCAAGCCAACACGCTCAATGAGCGCGTCATTGTTGCAAGCTAGACCTAACGGTGCACACTGCACCTCTTGGTGCACCCCGCATCGATCGCCCCACCCGCGAAGGCTTCACCCGTCCTACAGCAGCCATGGCTCAAGCACCGACGCAACACCAGCAGCAGCAGCAGCAGCCGCAGTTACATCAAACGCAAGCCCCTAGCACTTCGGCTTCCAAGCCAGGGGGGTCACTTGTCCAGGCAACAATCAATGCCCAGGGACGCGTGGATCTACGGAAGCGGAAGCCGAGCGTCATCTGGAACGTAATGACCTATGTGTTCATCGCGGGTGAGCCACGGGCTGCATGTACGCTGTGCCCTCGGGGGACCGGACTGAAGGGGACGTTTGCCTTGACCGACAGCAACACGTCAACCATGTGGAAACACGTGAGGAAGAACCATCACGAGAATTGGAAGGAGCTCAAGCCCTTGGAGGCTCAACAGAACCTACTGAACGCAACGAGGAAGGCTGCCTCGACAGCTGCTGAGGTGGACGGTACGAACACCGCGGTTGCTCGTGATGCTGTGGGTATAGGGCTGGTGTTCAGCAAGAGGTACTTCCAGTCTTGCATCTGGAAACATGTGGTGGACAAAAATGTAACGTTTCTGAGCATGGAGTCTGCTTGGCTGAGGGTAGCCTTCTTGCACTGCAACCCCTTTGCCATCTTGCCAGGGAGAATCACTCTCACACAAATCATCAAGTCAGGTGCCACTGGTTTCCGCAAAAGACTCCGCAAGATGTTTGCTGTGCTTGTGTCCGGGTGTCTTTCACCACGGACGGGTGGCAAAGTGATGCCAACCACAAGTACCTAGGTATGATATGCCACTGGATTGCTGACTGGCAGCTACAGAGCGTTGCGTTGGCATTTCCATCTTGCTCACAGGATGCCTCAGCTGCCAATGTTTTTGACCACTTCTCGTCTGTCCTGAAGGAGTGGGGTCTGTGGGAGAAGATCTACTGCTTGACAGTGGATAACGACACTGTCAACGACAGCGTCGTTGACAAATTCTTGGTGCTGCAAAATGACCACTTCACAAAAGATGGACACATCCGATGCATGGGGCACGTGTTGAGTCTTGCTGTGAAGGATTTGATTGCTGTGGAGGAGGTGGATGAGCATCTGCGGGCAGCCAGGGACATTGTGAACCACGTGAGCCGCTCGGCAAAGCGGGAGACCTCGCTCATCAACGCATGCCAGGCCCGCGGGGTCAACTATCTCTCCCTCCACCTTGACACACCAACCAGGTGGAACAGCATACTGGACATGTGCGAGAGGGTTGTTAGCATCAAGGAGGTTCTAGACGAGTGGCTGCAGTCACGGGATCCGGCCTTGATCCCGAGTGGCCAGGGTTGGGAGCTGCCTGGGATGGTCGTCGCCATCTTGAAGCCCTTCAAGGGCTTTACCGACGACATCAGCCGGCAGCAGTATCCCACGCTGTCCCTTGTGCTCCCCTTCTTCAGCACAATTTTGCAGAAGCTCTTTGTGTGGCGCGTGAAGGCCGTGAAGGCACTGGAGAAGAAGCAGAAGAAGCAGTCGCTGGACTACACCGACAAGCTGCTCATCACGCTGCAGCCCGGTTTGGTCAGCTACACTGACAAGGTGCAGTTTGTGTTGGATTTCTTTGTGCTCGTTTCTGTGCGTTCATAAATGTATAAGCTTAATTCTGTGTGTGTGTGTGTGTGTGTGTGTGTGTGTGTGTGTGTGTGTGTGTGTGCGTGTGTGTGTGTGTGTGTGTGTGTGTGTGATTGTGTGCTTGTTTGCAGCTGGAGAAGTACGTGAAGAAGGCCACGATACGTCATGTGGTGGCCACGGTCGTGGACCCGAGGTTCCGTTTTCGGTTCCTCGAGCGTGTCCACAAGGTGAACTACGCTTATTGTCCGCACTGCTGCTTGGTTTTCTTTGTTGCATGGTCTCTGATTTCCTTGTCCCTCTGATTGCCTTGTTCCAGCTGCTAGGCATCAAGTCTAACGTGGAGCTGGAGGTCAAGGTCCTTGAGTTCATGAGGTTGTACTTCACGCGCGTGCAAGAGAAACACAGAGCAGAAACAGCTGCTGCCGAGGCTGCAGCAGCAGCCAAGGCCGCTGCTGAAGTGGCCACGGGTGACCAAGAAGACGAGGACATGGCAGAGTCCAGCAACGCCCCAGCCACCACGCCAAGTGTGACCAGCAGCCAACAGCAGCTGAGCTCTCCAGCAGCAGCAGCAGCAAAGAAAGGGCGTGGCAAGCAGAAGCGGCAGAGCATGCTTGAGGCTGCTTTGCAGGATCCCATGGATGAGTTGTACGTGGAGGCGGAAGCAGAGGTGCAAGTGATAGTGCCAGACACACTCGAAGCAGAGGTGGAGGAGTACAAGAAGAGTGCTAGGGGTGGCAGGAAGTGCGACGTGCTCAAGTTCTACAAGAAGCATGAGGCACGGTACCCAACCTTTGCACTAGCTGTCACGGATGTGCTCGCCGTTCCAGCAACGAGCACACCATCAGAGCAAATGTTTTCCTTGGGTGGCAGGGTGGTCACGGACTTTCGACACTCCCTATCACAGATCACATTACAGGACCTGCTCTGCTTGAAGACATGGATCAATGATCCAGTCTTGAAGAACTTCCCAGTTGAGCCAAACGGCACAGTTGCAGAGGAGCTCCTCGAGATTGAGGAGAAGGAGAAAGCCGCTCGGCGGGTTGCAAGGTATGTTGTTCTCTGTTTTCTATACTCCTTTGTCATAATTCCTCATATGCTGTCTAGGTATCTAACACGTTGCCATGGTGTTGTTTTCAGGAAAGCATTGAAGGCAGCCCAGAATCCTACAGAGGGAGACAAGCAGCCAAAAGGAGATGCTGGAGCAACAGAAGTGGATGCAAACAAAGAGCAAGAGACAAGTGACAGCTCATCCTCCTCAGAGGATAACAACGACTACGAGGATGATGAAGATGGGCTCTTTGAAGTTGAGCCGGAGAAAAATGGGGAGGGTGGAGAGGATGATGATGTGCTGGAGGTGGGCTAGGGAATGCGTAAGCCAGTCATCAATGTCAGCACTCTGATTTCACAAGTTCATTACTTTGAAATTGTTTTCTGATCAGAAGCTATCTCCATTGTATCTCTAGTGTTGTTTTGGTTGAACACATAAAGCTGAACACATATTGTTTCCATGTCCATGACTGTTCTTATGAAATGTTGTAACAGAATGAATTTGTAGAACTCCACAAGTTGTAAATGAAGACACTCTGTGGTCTGAACTGCTTTTGCAAGCCCCAGGTCCAAGGGTGAACCATGGGTGGACATGTTTCTTCACTTCTGTGGGCTGCCTCTGTATGAACTGCCTTGCAACGGCAACTGCCTAGATGTTGAACCATGAAAACACGGTGGAAAACATGCCCCGTGAATCATGAGGCAGCGGATTTACANNNTCCATGACTGTTCTTATGAAATGTTGTAACAGAATGAATTTGTAGAACTCCACAAGTTGTAAATGAAGACACTCTGTGGTCTGAACTGCTTTTGCAAGCCCCAGGTCCAAGGGTGAACCATGGGTGGACATGTTTCTTCACTTCTGTGGGCTGCCTCTGTATGAACTGCCTTGCAACGGCAGCTGCCTAGATCTTGAACCATGAAAACACAGTGGGAAACATGCCCCGTGAATCATGAGGCAGCGGATTTACACACACGTCTTACAGTATGCCCGGACTCGCGAGTACACTGTAGTGGACTCGCGAGTACAAAGACTCGCGAGTCCGGTCGAGGACTCACGAGTCTGAGTCTGAGGCTGAACTCGGACTCACAGGTCGATTCTTTCCCTCAGAATCGCGAGTCTGGACTCGTGTACACCCTTATGTCACACGCTGACCTAGCACTGACGCCTAGTGTTGCGACAAGTGGTTAGGAAGGTTCTAAGAAGTTTCTCATGGTATCAAAGCAAACGAGCCACAGCTCATTGTGTTGTGCAGTAGAGACGCAACACCAGACGCAACACAGCAACAATAGTAGCAGCAACAGTAGATCCTGGAAGGACCCACCATGACTACGTTGCAGCTTAGACTGCGGCAGCAGCTGCAAGCAACTATGGCTGTAGCAGCAGAACAAGGTGCTAGCAATAGCCGTAACTGGCTACTGGTCTGTACACACACACAAAGAAAAAAAATGGAAGGAGAAGCACCTTGCAGTGGCCGTACAGAGTAGTGGCAGCGGCCATAGCAGCTCGCGGCAACGGTAGCAGCAACTTCAAGCAGTGGCGGCATTTGCAGCCACTAACACCAGCTAGCAACCGCTAGCAGTAGCTAGCAACAGCAGTTAGCTGCAGGAGCAGCAGTAGGCAGCAGTTGCAGCAGGTGGTAGCAGCAAACGGCAGCCGGAATAGCGAGCAATAGTAGCAGCAGGCGGTTGCAAGCAGTAATAGCATGCGACAGCAAGTAGCAGCAACAACAGCGAGCAGCGAAGCAGCTAACAACAGTAGCAGCAGGCGGCAAGGAGCAGTAGCAGCTACAGTGCTGCTTTGTCGCGTGCGTTACAAGAGTTACGGCAGCACCACGTGTAGGAGGAGGGGCAGCAGCCGCGGGGGCAGGAATAGCTAGCCTCGTCGCCGTTGCAACAACAAGAAGGTGCCGTGTAGCTTCCTACTACAACGGCTTGCCTGTGAGGGAGCTCGCTCGAAGAGCAAGCTCCTCGAGTGAGCTCACTTGAAAAGCGAGCTCCTCAAGCAAGCTCACTTGATTAGCTCGCTTGAGGAGTCGAGCCAAACCAAACTGAGAAAAAAAGAGGAGGGGAGAGGACAAGGGGGAAGGGATCCTCTAGTGGTGCACCCCAGAAATTCCAAAGGGGCATCCGAGGAGGTGACACCTGGATTTAAAATGAAAAGAAACAAAAGAGGGATTTTTTTGTTATTGTTTATTTCATATTTTGTTATGGCTTGAGGCCACTACCGTCGGCAGAAGACGATAACCGCTATAGCAGCAGCCGTTGTGAGAGTTGCAATAGCAGTAGCAGCAGCGAAGGTGGCTTGAGGCCACAACCGTCGGTTGACGACGGCACCCTGTTCAGCATCGGCGGCACCGAAGGCGACTTGAGGTCACACATTGTGATATCGCCATTGTGTGGCGATAGTGCAACATTATGGCTGAGGTTGTGGCCGTGATTGACAACATCGTAGCCTTTCTGAGAGACATTGTTCCACTCGCATCCCTCTACATGGCTCTTTGCGCCACCGGGATCGAGTGTGTAGGACTATCACCCACGCTCAGCTCTCGACATGAGCTATGCAGTCTGGTCGTGGGCCTTGCCATCGCCATGGTCTGTGCCTGAGCTTCAGCCGCGGCAGTTGCCACAAGCACAGTGGACAATGCAGCCGTGGCACGAGTCTCACTTGTCCTTTGGGTTTTTGTGCTATTACTGTCGAGATAGGCAGCATGGCTGGCGCCACTGTCAACAATGCCCTCCTGGGTGGCATCCCCGTTAGGTGCGGTGTTCCCCACCTCCTCTTTCAGTGGATACGTCATCGAGTGATGCCAGAGCGCTTTTGCGTGGTGATATGGATGCCCTACACATGGAGGTCCGGAACCTCAAGCGCATGGTCCAGCAGCTCCTTGACAACGTGACTTCCGAGCGAGCTGCCACCCCGTGGCAGGTGTTGCCTCCCACTTCATCCTCATCTTCCTCCTCATTCTGCATCCCTTCATTCGACGATGCTAGCATACCAGATCTCTCGTCTACATCCGTTGCCCTCCGCTTTGTCATGGAGGCTGTCGACATCATACCGATGGATGGACCCCAAGCCCCTCACCGCATCGCTCGTTCTTGCACTCCTCATGCGCGGCGGTGAGTTGCTCGTTTTGCACGGTGTGCACAGGTAGCACCATCAGACGCGGTTGTGGGAGGAGTCTCAGGTGACGAGATCCCCTCGTCTCCTGTCTAGGAGCTGGTCTACCAAGTCCCCACAGCTTATGCCGAGGTGTCAGTCGTGGGGAGATGGTTTGTCCAGTGACGTCCGCGGTGGAGCTCAGCATTAGCGATGCACCTGCTCTACAACGTAGAATAATTGAGGCAGATCATGCTACACAGAAGACTCAGTTAGCGGAGAGTTTGGCGAGGGGAGACGTTCACCCTCATGGAGACTCTTCGTCGGAGGAGGATTGGTCCGAGGCTGATTCTGAGGTGGGGATGGAGATGGTGTTTGTTGATACCATGGTGGATGACATGACGTTGGCCGATGCAGGAGCTGCGCTTGACGGTGTGTGCACTCCTGAGTTAGCTGGTGTGGAGACAACCATCATGGTGCCAGGAGAAGCAGCACGAGAATTTGATAGAGATGCTAACACCTAGCCCCCAGCAGACGCCCATGTGGTTCAGAGATATAGTACTGGGCAACAGGAGCGGGTGATGGACCACCAGGACGAGTCAGACTTCCTCTATGAGGATCAGTTGTCCGTCGTGGAGCGGTCGGCCGCAGGGTCGGAGGCAAACGTAGAGGGCCCAGTGCATTGCGGTTCTTGCAGTAGCCGTGGCACCAGCACGGGATGGCCCCTCGGTGAGAGCAGACATCCATGTGTACGACATGGAGGATGCAGAGCGAGCTGCGGACCTCCGACACCTCGCTGCCTTGACCGGTGTCGTTGACACCACAATGGTTCCAGCCGAGGACACGGCTATTCTCGTCCGAGCAACAGTTCTTTTACCCGAGCGCCTACTCTCCACGGTGGATGAGCAGGAGGCAGTGGTGGCTCCAGCGGAGGCGCACATGCATAGTCTCATGGTCGAGCTCTCGGAGGCCAGGAGCCGCTGTTACACCGTGGAAGTTCTAGCACGACGGGCAATTAAGTAGTGTGTCAAAGATGTACACAGGCATCTCAAGGTAGCTGAGTGGTCTTTACAGGGTGCACGTCTGGTACAGGCGGACCTCTAGCAACACGTGGATGATAGGCTGCATACGAGGGGTCACGAGGAGCACCACGGCACTCACCGCACCTTCGACGACCACGATGTCGTGGTGGATGCAGTTGTACCTACACATGCCGATGTCCGGCCAGAAGCTAACGACCGAGCGACAGGTGTGTCACGAGTAGTAGGTGCCTTCACAACAGTCGTTCCTACATCCCCAGATGACATACATGGCAACTCATTGTCTTGTGCTCCTGCTCTACTAGCACCTCGTGACCCGGCGGTACTTGAGTCTACGACTGACGTAGAGGACATCAACTTGAGCAACGAGCAGGCGCAGCTCCACTCCTTCCTACGGTGCGAGACCGCGAGGCTACAGGAGGCTTAGGCTCGTGCCGACGCGCACACTATCGAGGTCCACCGTCACGTTCGTTCCGCTACTGACCGTCTACATGCCGCACATGTAGCCAGCAGGTCGGCTGTCGCATCAGAGCTTATGGAGCTCCACAAGCACCTTGATGCTACGGAGACCACAAGGCGATATGCAGCTCAGTAGTTGGAGGCCATATAGCAGGCGTTTGTTTAGGAGGAGGCCCTTAGCGTTACACGAGTCACATCAGTAGATGACGATAGCAGTGACAACTACAACACCGACGACGATGATAACGACGACAACGATAGCCACAACGCCGCTCCAAGGTCAGGCTTTGTGCGAGCACATCCCACCAGCATCGTCCTCACCCTTGCTAATGCTTTGCCAGGGTATGTGGCCATGGTGGAGCCGTGCTCCCTCACGGATTGAGCCATCAACTTTGTTCGTACTATCAGCCTCTACAGCCCACGTGGAGTGTTGGTGAGTGGGCTTTGGCCTGACACCCCTTTAACGATAGCGAGGTTACTTGGGGTGTGGCACGATGCTATTGTCGAGGTTATGCTGGTCGAAACCCACGCACTTGGTGAGTTTTACCGGTGTAATGTCGCAACCCATGGCCTCCATGTGTTATGTATGATCCATGCAAGGTTATGCTGGTCAAGACCCGCACACCTGTTGAGTTCTACTGGTGTGACGTGGAGACCCATTGCCTACATGTGTTACGCATGATCCATGCATGATGTGGTCGAGACCCGGACACCCGGAGACATTTTCCGGGGTCACGAGGAGACCTTGTTTCTCTTTCTCTCTTGCATGATATTTGACACGTAGGTGTGTGATTGACTTCTTGCATGGTCCATACCCGGGCATTTGTTGGGATGCACCATTGTCACGAGGAGACCCAGTGCTGTGGTATGCTTGATCAGTGCTTGCTATGACTGATTGCCTGAGCCATCATCTCTTGCCTTCGCTCAGACATCGTCATGTTGACAGTTGTGTGAACCAGGAGTGTTGGTGTGTGTGACTTCCACCCGTCATGAGCGACGGCAAGGAGAGCAGCGGTACAAGAGAGCGCAACGACTTGGTCCCCGATGCGGATCCCGAGACACCGGCGCGTCGGCAGGTGGTGGACCACCCACTCGGAGCTGACCGACGACTGCCCTAGCGCCGTGGCTGTTGTCTTGGACCTCGTGCAATTTTTTTGCAGCCTATCCTTGATGCAGACGTAGCTGTCACCAGAGCACAAAAGAGTGTTGGCTCCATCCACAAGTAGCAGCCAGAGAGCTGCCACGACTCCCTGGGCGCTTGTTGAGGTACTTTGCGGTTTTTCTACAGACACTAGAGTTTTCTCTGTGGATTGGCTCTTGAGTCCGATTTGCATGTTTTGTATTTTCTGTCTACCGATCGGTGCCAGACTTATGTGTGTGACCAGCCGTAGCGTCTGGCTCAAGATTCTGCATCTCTAGGTTTAGATGGCATAGCGTTCTCATTTGTCTACGCAGAGTTACGGCCAAAACAGTGTTTTTGGGCCAGTTTCAAGAAAGATCCTGCACTGCCGCGTGCGACAGCTGTCGTGCGCTGCGGCAGGTATTTATGCTATGGACTTGTTATTTGCTATCTCTCTCCCTCTCTCTCTCTCTCTCTCTCTCTCTCTCTCTCTGCAATTGTATTGATTTTTAGCTTCCTGACACTCTGTATGTGTCCCTACCTAGACCCTTGCAGTTTTGTCTCTGACTTGTGCCTCTTGTCACACGCTGACCTAGTGCTGACGCCTAGTGTTGTGGCAAGTGGTTAGGAAGGTTCTAGGAAGTTTCTCACCCCTCCCTTTTTCCTTTTCACCGCCTCGTTCCCAAGTACCCACGCTTCCCATCTTGTGAGTGCCTTTTTCTCTTGGCATTGCTGCAGCTGAGGGGTTCGGAGCAGCCTCTGCCCCCCCCAGCTTTGCCTTCCCTACCAATATCCCCATCCCCTACTTTTCTATTTCTTTAGACCACGTATCCACGATGCCATACTACCCCATTTTACCCACTCTACTAACAACAGTGGGCTGACTCTGAACGGGTCCCCCAGCATACCCAATTACTTGAGTGTTGAATTATCCTCGGTCCCTACATTTACCCTCATGTTCTCATAATGCCTCCACCCCTCGGTTGGTGGTATTATCCCTTACGTGTTCACTGCCTACCCAGGTTGGAGTATTGAGGGATGGATTTTATTTCCCACTCCGGAGGTAGCCAAAAAAAAAAACAACGGGCTCGTCGATTGACAAGCTCGTTAGTCGGCGAGTCCATCAAACGACAAAGCGCAAATTATGGGACCTACTGTTGCTGTTATTGTTGTTGTTGTTGTTGTTGTTGTTGTTCTTGTTGCTGTTGTTGTTGTTGTTGCTGCTGTTGCTTGCGTAAAAGGTCCGCTATTGCGGCTGCTGCCGTTGGTGCTGCTACTACTATTAGTGTTGCTGTTGATAAAACTATGGCTACAATTCCTCGTGCAACAGCTCCACCGCTGCTAAGGCTGTTGCTCGAGCTTAACTTCACATGCTGCTCCTGGAGCTGTTGGTGGCGGTAGGCAATGTAGTAGCCACACACCCAGCTATCGTACGCAGTGGAGGCTATAATAGTTGTGAATTGTTGCTGGTGCCATGTGTGACGGCTGTAGTTGGCGTCGCTGTTAATGCTGCTGTAACTGCTGCAGTGTGTTGACACGTGCGACAACAGTGGGGATTGCTATTGCTGTTGTTATTCGAACACAATGATTGCTCTGTCGGTTGCTCTTGCCACTGTCGTTAAGGCAGAATGCAACTACGCCCACTTCAGCAACAGTCAGACACGATTCCGGTTGTGGCTTCCTCAGACGGCGTCACCACCAAACGTCGCCGCCAAGGTGGCAAATAAAAAGATAGGTGTCGGTTTTTTTTAGAGCATTCTGATTCCAACCCTGTCGCAGGACTACTTTATGTGAGCCCTGAGCTAAGGGCCTCCTCGTTGCTCGTACCTGTCTCCCCACCTTGCCCAACCTAGCCGAGCCTAGAGGTCTCTGCTGCTGTAGTTATGAGCTACTATCGTGGAGCGCGAGGATGATTGTCTCTCAACGGCTCTAATACCATGACAAAATAAGATAACTGTTAGTTTTTGTGCATCTCTCATTGCACTTTGTTGTGTCCTCCCGACTTGTGGATATCCGCGTGCAGATGAATGACGGCGAGCCTTTACGCCGCTGGAGTGTCGCTCGGTGGGGCCAACACACGCTGAGACCCATTCACCCGTCGCTGGAGCCTCCTCCCTCTCGCAATGCGCTGAGCTCCATCGGCAGGCCTCCTCGGTGATCGGGCCGTCGGTAGTCACTGCCACTACGGATGCAGTTCGCATCCACCTAGCGCTGTGTCTGGCTGTGGCATTGCGTCTGCAGTATCATGCAATGCCTAGGGTCCATGTCTTTTGTTGTATGGCCATGTTTGGCATCGTTATCTGTCATAGGCACTACCTGGGTTCGTGCAGCCATAACTTCTTGTAGCTATTTTTTAAGCTGATTCTCACCGCACGACTGCGTTTGCAGCGTTGGTATCATGGTATGGTCCAGTTTTCAGGCAAAACGGACGACGCCCGGGTCTTTGGTTGTCGGGCGTCTAGCAGAGCTCGCCGAGAAAACCATGCCTGCCAGAAAATAGGTCTAGCACTATTTTCTGATTGGCTGGTTAGCAGAGTAACAACTTTTGCACTAGTGGGGGGGCCTAGAACTTGGAGAGGTCTCCCATTGTTGCTCATTCTTGATTGCTAATCAGTTACTTCCAATTTTCAGTTGCTTTTTGACGCTGACAGTGGCGCGCGCACTTCTTTATAACAAACCCAGAACTTTCGGACTTAGTCTCTAGAGCAGCAGACTAAGGGGGCAGCAAACTTAAGGAACGAGTGTGGAAGCCTGCACGCTGCATCAACAACGCATGCTGCCCCAACCTGCTGCCTAGGTTTCAAGCTTGGTATCAGAGCCAGAGCGTAGAAGCAGTAGTAGAAGACTGGCGTACAGGTGCCAGACAACGCCAACGGACCCCCATACGCGCCAGTGCAGGGGAAATGCTGTCGGATTTTTTCCGGCAACATTGACCCCCCTGGTGGCGGGGACGTTTTTTGTCCCACGACCACTGGGCTAGGAGAAATGCTGCTGAATTTTTTTTCGGCAGCATTGACCCCCACACGTGACGCGAGGAGATGAGCAGCACACCGCGTCCAACACCTGTGAGCGACGACGCACGCGGTAACGTCACCCAGCTGTAGTTGCTTGCACCAGCACGCAACAGGAGCAGCTTTCAGCAGCGGCAGCCGCAGGCAATGGGAGCGAGCAGTGGCAACAGTAGCCAGCAGCAGCTGCGTGCAGCAGTAGAAGCAGGTAGAAGCAACAGTTTGCAACAACCTACAACAGCAGCAACAGCTTGCATCAGCAGCAGGCTGCTGCAGCAGCAGCCTGCAGCAGCAGCGAGCAGCAGTAGCTGCAAGTAGCAGCTACAACAGCGTGCAGTAGCAGCAGCCAGCCACAGCAGCTGCTACAGCGAGCAGCTACCAACAGCAACTGCTGTTGCTGCTCGCTGCCCATAGTGAGCGAGCAGCGAGCAGCAGCCCACTGCTGCCAGCGAGCAGCAGCTCGCTGCCAGCGAGCAGCAGCTCAATGCCCGTTGCAAGCGAGCAGTAGCTCGCTACCCGCTGCGAGTGAGCAGCAGCTTGTTGCCAACGAGCAGCAACCCGCTGCTTGCAGGTGACAACAGGCAGCAACCCGTTGTGACAGAGGAGGGAGAGCAAAAAAAAAATCCCCGATACCACCTGCTTTGCCGTCGCTGCTGCAGCAGCTGCCTTCGCTGCTGTAGCAGCCCTAGTAGCCGTAGCAGTCCACAACAGCAACAACTGGTGCTGCAACTATAGCCGAAGCAGCAGCAGTAGCAACAATAGTAGCCATAGCAGCGGCAACAAACTACAGCAATAGCAACAACAATAGCAACTATAGCAGCGGCCCCAACAACAGCCACTACTCACGTCAGCATCCCACTGCTGACGTCACTACTGACGTCATCAACTAAAAAAACAAAACCCAAAGAAAGGGGCAAGGGAAGGGGGAGGCAATCCTGAGGGTGGCCAGAATGTCCACCACCCTCAACAAGGCGTAAATGCTGATATCAGCAATCTCAAAGAGGAAAGAAAACAAACAAAATAAAGGGCATCACACCATGGCTTGTAGCCCCACTGGGGAGGGATCCTCCTCTGTTGGGGGAACCCCCACCCCCCCTTTCTTACAGCGGCTGCAGTAGTAGCAACGACAGCAGCACCAGCAGCAGCGGCAGCGGTAGCAAGAGCAGTAGCAGCAGCAGCAACAAGAGCTGCAGGAACTGCAGGAGAAGCAATGGCAGCAGCAACAAGAGCAGTAGGAGTAGGAGCAACAGCGGAAGCAGCAACAGCAGCAGGAGGAGCAGCACCGCCAGCAGCCCTCTGACGTCGTTAGCGATAACCCTGACCCCCTCGTTGCACTTCAGCAACAGCTCGCCGCCCTCATTAGTTTCCGAGTTTGCCCCTAATGCGCCTCCGTCCTTCCCCCCTTCAGGGCATGCCAGCCCAGCTGTGTCTGCTACCACGCAATACCTGGTGTAGCAGCAGACTCTACACGAGCAGCAGACAGTGACCTCCGCCCTTGGCCCCACTCTGGGTGCCGGCCGCAGGCAAAAGGACTTTGAGACGCCACCGCCACCGCTTTAGGCCGGCGAGTAGTTCCTGAGCTGTGAGCTGGGAGCTGAGCTTCCGCATCTGGGCGCAGGGTGAGGGCTTGTGGGGATACTACACCCTGCCGTATGACGCCACCCTGTCCGACCTGCTATATGACGTTGGTCGTGCCGTCCGGGCTCTCGTCCCTGTCACCCCTCCGGCTTGCCGCCTCGCCCTTTAGCCCTTCTTAGGCGACTTCACCACTGGCGCCACCCCAGACCCTGCAGCCGCGTCGCACGTTCTCACTCCTCCCCATCGCCTCTCGAGTGATGCTCAAACTAGCCGCTTGCTACGGGAGTTCAACTCCCTGCACATGGGGGAGACCGAGACGGTTACCTCCTACTGGCAACGGGTAGAGGACATCCTTCGTCGCTTCGAGATATCTGCCCCACCCCCTTTGGCCGCGCTCCTCACCATCAAGCGCGGTACCCTCGAAGCATACTCGGACGTCTTAGTCCACTACCCTCACGACATTCTCTCCACCATGGCGGCCCAGGGCACCCTCCTGCCCTGGGCATACGAGCTCTTCCTCCGCATTGAGGAAGCTCGTCTAGAGTCCCGACTCCATCGCACGGAGGCCGTCGCCTTCTCTGCCGTCCCCTCCGTGGCCGTTGCCTCCCCCGCCGCAGCTACCTCATCATCGTCGGGGAAGAAGAAGCGTCGGACCAAGAAAGGCAAAGGTCAGCAGCAGCAGCAATAGTCGTCGACCGGATCCGGCGCTGGCAGCTCGGTTTGCCACAACTGTTGCTAGCCCAGGCATAGGTGGTACACGTGCCCACTACCGACGGATGAGGCGCGCGTCATCGCCACCATGTGTCGCTAGGCACGAGCACTGTCTCGCCTCTGCCGCCGTGACTGTCGCCGACTCTGACACCTCCGCCTCATCCAGCAGCTCCACCACTCTAGTTCCTTTACCGGTCGCACTGACACCACCGCCACAGCCGTTGGCGCCGGCGCAGTCCTCCTTCTACCCGGGCTCCGACTCCATGACCCTGCAGACCATCTACACTCCCGGCCCATCCTCCCGCGAATGCCAGTTGGAGCAGTTCATCGCACTCTAGCTCGGCCTCCCTCGCCCTTCTCCCCAAGGAAGTGCGAGTTTCGTCACTTCCTGCTCCCCTGTCCTGCCCTACATGACCGAGACTGAGCTATGGTCATGCCCTATTTCTTTGTCTGACTCGTTGTCTCTCATGGTCTCTGCTACCCCTACCAAGGATGACGTGGCTTGGCCTGACGATTGGCAATCTCTATTCGCACCTCCTTCCACCACGTCCGCGTCCCTTGCTTGCTGCCATGTGACCGTTAGTGATCTTTCGACCTCGGTCTAAGTGCCTGCTAAGACCTGGATCATCGACTCCGGGGCCACGCATCACATGACGGCCTATCGTGAGGCCTTCAGTATGCTCGGTCCTGTAGGCGATGTTTCCGGTGTCCGGACAGGCTCTGGCCAGGTGTTGCCTGTCCTTGGTGTTGGCGTCATTCGTTTCCGTGGTCCCTCCGGTGACGTCTTTCTGACCGATATCCTCTTCGTCCCTGGTCTTGAGCTTAGCCTCCTGTCTGTCACTTCCCTTGACCGCATGAGCATGGATGTTGTGCACTTGCGTGGTGTTGGCTCTGTGTCGTTGCATCCGTCTGGTCTTGTCGTACTGCACGCCACCACCCGTGGCAACCTATGGCATGTACCTCGTCATTCTTCCTCTCCTTCCATCTCCTCCCTGTCCGTCGCCACAGGCGATGTGTTTGTGACCACCAAGCTTTCTCCTCTGCACACTGGCCTCCTGCACCATCGCCTATGCCACGTCCACTCTGTCGCCGTAGACAGCATGCTCTGCACCCAGCCGGCCAAGGGCCTCAACTCGGAGACTTTTCCCTTTCCGTGCCCAGCTGAGTGCATTAACTGCCCTCAGGGAAAGATGCACCAGTCCACGTATCCCTTGTCTTCCTCTTGTGCGTCTGCCCCCCTCGACCTTGTCCATTCGGACGTCATGGGTCCTCTCCCTACCGATTCCGTCGGCGAGCATGGTCGCTACGTCCTCACCCTCACTGACGACTATTCTTGCTACCGCTGGGTCTTCTGACCTCGGCAGAAGAGCAATGGCGCCCACGCCATCCAGAACTGGCTTGTCCTTGCGGAGTGCGAGTGTGGCCGCTTTCTCCACCGCTTTTACTCCGATCGCGGCGGTGAGTGCCTGGGTGAAGCCACGACCTTTCTTGCCTCCCGCAGAATTCGCCATGAAACGTCCGTGCCTTACACACCCACCCAGAACGGTGTCTCCAAATGGTGGAACCGCATTATGGCCGACGCCGTCCGCACCATGCGGGTTGAATCTGGTCTCTCCGATGGCTTCTATTTTGAAGCCATGGCCTATATGACCTAGGTCTGGAACCGGATTCCCGGTCCCCATCCTCGCCAGTCCACACCGTACCAGCATTGGTGCGGTTCGCGAGCTAACCTTCGCTCGGTTCGCGTCTTGGGCTGCGTGGCCATTGTGTGGTTGCCCGTCATAGCAGGGCGGCAAGCTCGCCCCTCGTGGACACCCTTGCACCATCCTCAGTGTCTCTCGTCAGTCCAAGGCATGGCGCTTCTGGGATCCCTCCCGGCACTGCATCGTTGAGTCTCGGGATGTCCTCTTCTTTGAGGATGTGTTTTCTCGTGACCTCATTCGCTCCGGATCATCCATCTATCCCGTCACGTGGGGGATTGGTGAGTCCGTCCTTCGTCCTTCCGCCTCCGGATGACAAGTCCCTCCGTCCCTCCAAGCCAGCAGCCCCACTCACGTTCGTTGGTCCCTCCGGGCCGTCACTCCCAGTCGCGTTCGCTAGTCCCTCTAGGCCGGCACCTCCAGTCGCGTCCGCTGGTCCTTCCGGACCACCACCCCTAGTCGCGTCGGCTAGTCCCTCCGGACCCGCACCCCCAGTCGCGTCCGCTAGTCCCTCTGAGCCGACACCTCCAGTCGCGTCCGCAGGTCCCTCCGGGTCGGCACCCTAAGTCGCGTCCGCTGGTCCCTCCGAGCTGGCACCCCCAGTCGCGTCCGCAAGTCCCTCCGGGCTGGCACCCCCAGTCGCGTCCGCAAGTCCCTCCGGGCCAACAGCCTCAGTCGCGCCCGCTGGTCCCTCCAGGCTAGCAGACCCAGTCGCGTCCGCTGGTCCCTCCGGGCCAGCAACCCTGTCCGCCTCCATCAGCCCGACGGACTCAGCGCCGTCACTTGCCCTGCCACGCTACACGCGGGGCCCAGGCAACAGCCTCCGTCGCTCCGCGCTCCGTGGCGACTTGACCCCCCGTGGCTCCACGTGTCTCATCCGCTTCCACGGTCGTGAGTAGGGACCCTGGCACCAAGGCCCTCGGCCTGACCACCTCGGCCATCATAGAAGACCTCCACCCAGGTTCCGCACTAGGCTACGCCATGCTCCATAATGAGCATCGGTCCGCTGTCGTGGCTACACTCTTGGGGCACGAGATGCACACGCTCTCTCAGTCCGCTCCACAACACGCCCGGAGGACCCAGACACCCTACGCGAGGCACGAGAATCTCCTGAGGCCGCACACTAGGACGCTGCCTGCGCCGATGAGCTCGCAGCTATCCAACGACACCACGTGTATGACCTCGTCGACCTTCCCCCAAGACGGAAGGCCATCGGCGCCAAGTTGGCCGACGGGTTCCTTTGGCGGAAGTGGAAGCCCGACGGGTCCTTGGACAAGTACAAGGCCCGCCTTACACCCTAGGGGTTTGCCTAGATTCCTAGGGTTGATTACGACCAGATCTTCGCCCCAGTTGGCCGGTTCTCCACTAGCCGGGCACTCTTCAATCTGGTCGCCCAACATGGGTGGGAGCTGCACCAAATGGATGTGAGCAACGCTTTTCTCCGTGACTCACTGGAGGGTGAGGAACTTTACATGGTGCAGTCACCAGGCTTCGATGATGGTACCGGGAGAGTGTGGCGACTGCGTAAGGCCCTCTATGGCGTGAAGTAGTCGCCTCGGTGCTGGAACTAGGAGATCAGCAGTACGCTCCTTCGTGGCGGGCTCCAGCGCAGCACCGCGGACCCTACACTGTTAGTCAGTCCGCTAGGCCAGACCTTCGCTGCTGTTCTGGTGTACGTCGACGATCTCCTCATTGCGTCGCCAGACACTGTTGCTATCCAGCGTGTCAAGGACTTGCTGCACGCCGCCTTCCAGATGAAGGATCTCGGGTCTACCCGAGTCTTCCAAGGCATGGAGCTGAAGCATGATCGCTCCGAGGGCATCCTCCATGTCCATCAGGCTGCCTTTGTGCAGACGTTGTCCACCCGCTTTGCGGAGGACCTGCTACTCGTGCCAAGCGCATCCTCATCCATGTCACCTGATAGCCAGGCAAAGCTGAAGGGTCCCAACCCAGCCGTTGTGGGGCAGCTAGTTGATGTTACCACGTACCTACGAGTCATCGGGACACTGATGTTCCTGGCGACGACGACGCACCCAGACATCACGTTCGCCATCAACCTCCTGGCCCAATTCTCTCAGGAGCCGCGTCACTTCCACTACGAGGCCGCGATCCGAATACTGCGCTATGTTGTTTCGACTCCTCAGCGAGGTCTCGTGTTCCGCCGTCAGGCCTCTATTGTCGCGGTGGGCTACACCGATAGTGAGTGGGTCGGCAGTCCGGACGGCAAGAGTCGCACAGCCTGGATCTTTCTGATTGGCGGCACTGCTGTGTCCTGGCGCGGTGGCAAGCACGGATGCATTGCACGCAGCATTGCTGAGGCTGAGTATGTTGCTCTTGGCTAAGGCGCGTGTGAGAGTGTGTGGTTGCTTCATCTCTTGTCCAAGCTGCGCCAGTCCGTCGCGTCCATCACGTTGCACTGTGACAATTTGTCACAGTGCAACGTGAGTGACTCTCTCCATGGCCATCGGCGACAATGACGGCGTGCATCACACACGCACAAAGCACATCAATGTTAAGCATCATTATGTGCGTTCGTTGTTGCATGACGGCACCGTCAGCATCGTGTGGGTTGAGACAACACGGCAGTTGGCTGACTTCTTGACCAAGGCACTGAAGCGCGAATCTTTCAAGAAGGCTGTGAGTTCACTCAACATGCGTCCGTGAGTGACTCTCTCTGTCCTTGCTTGCGTCTCTGCTTGGCCTGGGGAAATCTGGTCCTTGACTATGTCTCTGCCCGCACATGTGCACTACGCCTGTGAGTCATGGGGGAATGTTGGTTTTCGTGCATCACTCATTGTACTCTGCTGTGTCCTCCCGGCTTGTGTACATCGGCGTGCAGATGACTGACGGCGAGACTTGACGCCACTGGAGTGTACGATGGTCGGGCCGCCGGCAGAGCGGTCGGTAGAGCGGACGCACGCTGAGACCCACTCACCCGTTGCTGGAGCCTCCTCCCTCTGGCAATGCGCTCAGCTCCATCGGCAGGCCTCCTCAGTGGTCGGGCCGCCGGCAGTCACTGCCACTACGGATGTAGCATGCATGCACCTAGCGCTGTGTCTGGCTGTGACATTGCGTCTGCAGCATCATGCGATGCCTATGGCCCATGTCTTCTGTTGTATGGCCCTGTTTGGCATCGTTGACTGTCATAGGCATTGCCTGGGTTCGTGCAGTCATAACTTCTTGTAGCTATTTTTCTAGCTGATTCTGACGACACGACTGCGTTTGCAACATCGATGTTATGATATGATCCAGTTTTCAGGCAAAATGGACGACACCTGGGTCTTTGGTTGTCGCGCGTGGCAGGGCTCACAGAGAAAACCCTGCCTACCAGAAAATAGGTCTAACACTATTTTCTGATTGGCTGGTTAGCTAAGTAACAACTTTTGTACTAGTGGGGGGGGGGGGGGGGG
>SZWC01013151.1:6979-31810 GCA_023375785.1 Penium margaritaceum
TGTCTTAGTGTCAATTTTGACCCTGTTGGACTCAGTGTGAAAGGTCAGGAAACACGGTTTTTGTGTCATCCTCTGGTTCACACTTGGAGGCTGGGAAGGTGTGGGAGTTGGGGACGCCTCCCACTCTTGCGCCTCCTCCTCCTCCTCCTCCTCCTCCTCCTCCTCTTCCTCCTCCTCCTCCTTTTGCTGGTTTCGTGCTTTGATTGAATTGGGGCGCCTCATTTCTACTTTTTTCCAATGGTGCGGTGCTACCTGTTCTATCCTGTGATGCTACCGATTGGCGCTCCACCGACGGCTGCAGAGCCAGCGGCAGCGGCGAAAGCAGCAAGGGGAAGCATCAGCGGCGGCGGCAGCGGCAGCCGGGGCGGGGCGTCCATGTTTGACGACATATTCGACGACATGGAGAAGGCAGAGAAGAGGGAGGAGCAGCGGCAGGCCCGCAAGGGACTGAGCATGATCGGCCAGCTACGGCAACAAAGCGTAAGCCAACGTTGCCATATGATGTTTGCTTCTGACGTTGTTTTTGAGACAAATGCACAGCAAGGCATATGCGTCAGGGGCCCGGCTGCGGCAGCAACGCCTAGGCCTTGCTGTGAGCGCGTCGGCAAGTAGTCGTGTACAGTTGCAAGTCCCTAGGCAGTGAGAGCATGATGGAGGGGAGAGGGGGGAGAAGTAGGGGGGGGGGGGGGATCAGGTGAAGGATGGACATTGTTTGCATGGGCATCCAGGACTCCGAGACATTGCATCTTTGCGACAACTCATGCATGTGGCTGCATAGATTTTACAGGGACGTTTTTTAAAACTTCAAAATAGATTATAACCTGCATGCGGCAACCTGTGCATGTGGCTTGAAGCCTTTGTGTGTGCTTCAATCGGGTGTGGAGGGGTGTGGAGGGGTGTGGAGGGGGGTAGGGGGGTATTGGTGGGCAGCGAGATGTGCCACGTGTTTTTCCTCGTGTACCTTCTTTTCCTCCCTAATTCTTTACCTTAATGGCAACAAACAACTCTTGCAGAGCATTTGAAAGAAATGCGAGTATGCTTGGTTCACTTTCTGCAAAACATCTGCGATGTTCCTTTTAGCAATCACGCAGTCCGAGTCACGCATTGTTTTCTCAAGCACTGCACCTGCATCTGCATGCGGAGCGCAGGTGCAAGACAGGCCATCGTCTGCACCCACGAGAAGGCCTTCAGACAACCAGTCGTCGCGGGGGACGAGAGTAGTGCCGGAAAGGACTGGCGGGGGCGGTGGCGGGAGCAGCATCGGCACAAGCAGGGGCACCGGCCGCGCAGGGTCTGCTGACGAGCGCGGTGCGACGAAGGGCGGTTGGACAACCGCCAGTGGCAAAGCCATCAGCTTCAGCGGCAACAGCCATGGCGGTGGTGCCAGCAAAGGCCGTGAGGGTGCTCATGGGGGTGCAGATGCAGCTGCAGCTGCAGGCGCAGGTGCAGGTTGTGACGGCGCAGTTGACATCGCACGGGAAGATGGAGACAGAGGAGCGGCACACCCTCGCGACGGCGACGGGGACGGAGACGTCGACTGCGACGTAGCTGTGGGAGGCAGGTGGACGACAGCGAATGGCAAAGCCTTGAAGAGCATTTTCGGCAACCACAATGTTGACAACAAGACACGTGCGCGTGCAGATGCAGGCCCGACAGCAGGTTCAGGTGCAGAATGCAATGCCACGGCGCGGACGGGCAGGGACACGGCGCGTGGGGGCATGGAGTGTTCCACAGCCAGGAGGGGTTCACAGCAGACGCTTTTGGGCCGATGGGCAGCTGCTGGAGGCAAGGCCGTAGCTACCGTTGGCAGCAGCAGGGCGGAGTTTCACCCGCTTGGTGGGAGGGAAGGAGTCTCTTTGAGGGAAGGGGATGCCGCGGGAGGACAGGTGATGAGGGGACAGGAGGTCGGAACAAGTGCAACAGAGGCTGACATGGGCTCGAGGGCGGCTAAGACAACCACGAGGACGGCTGAGAGGCAGCCAGACAGAGGCATGGGAGGGGGTTCATGGCAGCCTGTGATGGGCGGACGAGTCGCAGCCAGCAGCCTGCCAGCCTGTCAAAGCAACGCCGTGGACATCAGTGGCAGCAGGGCAGAACAAAGTGGCGCGAGGGAAGGACTGCAAGGTGCAGCAAGGGAGAGGGAACCCGGGAGCGAAGAGAATGGGTGCAGGGAAAGGGCTGGAATGGACCGGAAAGCTGCTGCAGCTGCTACAGCGAGTCTTTGGAGGCAATATGCGTCTCATGGAGCCGTCAGCAGCACTCCATCAACTGCAGCCACTGCTGCTGTCTCTGCTGCCGTTGCTGCTGGGGCGGATGAACGCAGGGAGTCAAGTGCCAGTGGGTCGGAGGAATGGTTTGCGTCTCACAACAAACGTTGGAAGCAGACTGCACGGATGAAGGACCAGGAGTTGCCGGAGCCTGCAAGGAGTCTCGGAGAAGTGATGCCAACGAATGGAACAATGTTCAGTGGCGGTGCCCAGGATGCACAGCATGGAGGCAGGGGGCGAGAGACCGTGCCAAAGAAGAGGCAGAAGCTGCTCGTGCCCCTGCCACCACCCACGTCGCAGACTTTCTGAGACATGGCAGCTGGCACGGAAGAACCAGCGACAGTAGCACGAAGGGCCTCCTGCTTGGGTCGGAAGGAGTGACAGCAACAGAAAGGATGTACAAAAGCTGTGGGTCTTCTCCAGACTAGGCAATGTAATGCGCGTCGCAATAGCCTGTTGCACCATCATGTGCAAATGCTCAGAGGTGATGCTGTGCTGACGGGAACCTTGTCCACACCCAGCCTGCTTGCAAAATTTTGTGTGCTTTTCCAAGCCAAGGCTGTTCCAATACCTCCTCCCACATTGCCTGCATGGGGGATGAGATGATGTGCCGAGAGGTCACCAGCGTACAATCTGATTGGTCCTTTGCGCGTAGGTTTTCCACTTGTTCTCGCCTCTAGTCCCTGTCACAACGGAAGACGAAGGCTCCTAGCATTCTTCAACATCACGGGATCGAAGGCACTTTCCATCATGACCCCTTTGTTGGTATTGGTGTTCAAGTGTTGACTTGCCAATGCGTTTATCGCTGTCCACTGGTCTCATGCATATGCATTTTTGCACGAGGAAATGGACATGGCTGTCATACAACCCAACTGACGCTTTGAGGCAACGATACGTTCAATTCTCCAGGGGGTCTGAGCGGCTGCACTCATTTTGCCTACCTCACTTGGATGGCTTTAGGTCTGTGCCGATGGACCAGCCAGCACCTTTGTGAGATCTATAACATGGAATACTATTTCGGAAAGCCCACCACAGTGGCTTGTATGTTGAATTTGGAAGCAATTCTTGGCTGCTCTCACACACACGCCCTCTTGTCTTTCCACACATGCCCACACACACGCCCTCTTGTCTCTCCACACATGCCCACACACACGCCCTCTTGTCTCTCCACACATGTACAGGAGATATTCTCATCATGGTTGCGCCCGGGGAGTTGGCGCTCAAAATCGCCGTGGATGCTGGCACCAGTCTTACTATGCAGCCACCAACCTCCCTAGGGATGCCTTCTGGCATAACCAACTTATCTCAGTCTTTCTCCCTATGACTATCTTGCTAGGATGTGGAAGAGGTTAGGCCTCGTACATTCTTACTGCTATGGTCTGCCTCATGATTGCTTGGGGGAGCTGCAATATGTCCCGGTGATCCTTAGGGGGTCACCATGTCGGTCGTTGGCCGTACACTAGTGAGAAGCCCACCAGGTTGCATACTTCCGCAGCCTGGGGGAGCGGTTTGCGTCGCTTCTGGCAGCAGTCCCTTCAGCCTCCACCCCCATGACCCCAGCGGGCCAAGCGCTGCTGACATCCTCAGATGTGTCAATTCTGAAGGGGACGGTTGACCTAACTGACCTCGTCTCTCACCACGCATGCTCACACAATGTATAGGGGATCAAATGATCATGGCTGCATCTGGGGAGTCACCGCTCAAGATCGCCGTGGTTACAAGCAGCAATCTTACCAGGCAGCTACCAAGCTCTCTGGGGATGCCTTCTGGCATAACCAGCCTATCTTACTCTTTCTCCTCATGACAATCTTGCTAGGATATGGAAGAGGTTAGGGATCGTACATTCTTACTGTCGTGGTCTGCCTCATGATTGTTTGCTTGTGGGTTTTTGGGAGAGCTGTAATATGTCCCGGGTGCTAATCCTTAGGGGGCCACCGTGGCGATGGCCCCCTAAGGTCGTTGGCCGCACACTGATGAGAAGCCGTCCTTGGCTAACATCGAGAGTTCGGGCTTGACCCCCAGGTGGCGGTGCATGCTCGCTTGAGCAGTTGCTCCACGCGGGTGTTTCCCTCATGGTCCATGCTCCGTGGGCCGTTGGTGGGTCCCGGTGACCCGCGCCATTGAGTCCGACACGCACAGCACCGGCGGCATCTCTCGCTGCCCATTGCCGGGTGTAGCTAAGGAGGAGCACACGTACTAAGGGTGTTGAAATCAATGTAGCCGCCTCCACCGCTCCCGCACCCCGCTCCGCTCGTCTGAGCGCCGACAGGAGGTCAAAGCCGCCACACCATCTCCAGGCAACGGCATTCCGTGCCATCCACCGACGTCTACCGTTGCAGTCCCTTCTTAACGCCAGGTCCGCTTTCTCGGGTGCAGCAACCTTGACAGCTGCTCCTATCTTCTTCTGCTCATTAGGCACCCTTCGCTCACAGCAGCCGTTGCAACCACTCTCTATGCTGTGCCACACTCTTGGACACCAAAACTGCTGCTGCTACTCCTGCCGTCGGCATCTCCTGCCCGCGCATTCTCGGGTCCGAGCATCTCTTGCCCACGCATTCTCACCGGCACCGGCAACGGGCACTCTTTGCCCTCAGCAGCCGCCGCAACCACTATGCGTGTTGCACCCTATTCTATGGCGCTACAACCGTCGTTGCTGTGTCTACTGATGACATCTCTCGCCTGCACACTCTTGGGTCCCGGCATCTCTCGCCCATGCATTCTCACCGGCACTAGCAGCGGGCACCCTTTTCTCCCAGCAGCTGGCACAACCACTCTGTGTGTTGTGGCGCATTCTTTGGTGCCACAACCACCACTGCTGCTTCTACTGTCGGCTTCTCTCGCCCGCGCATTCAAGGGTGAAGGCATTACTCGCCCACGTATTCTCGGGTGCCACAACTACTGCAGCTGCAGCTACCTCTTCCAGCAGCAACATCGTGCCGCATCATCCCTCCTGGCACACGACCCGTCTCTTCGGGTGCTCGGCGTTACTGTTCCCTCACAGTGACATCACTACCTCTAGGGGCGGCAGGTTTTGTCATCTATCCTCGGCTGCCATGGCAGCTGTTCCACTCGCCACATTGGATTCACCTCCACTTGACGGGCCCCTTGACAACGAGCTCAACTGCCCATGTACAGCTCCTAGGGTGGCAGCACGTGAGGGGTGGGAGGATTGGACGGACTTTGACCTGCCCTCGCCGCGCGATGACTCGGACACGCCGCGGTGGATTCGCATGCTCGACTCAGGCTACTGGCGTGCTCAGCTTGCACAGCATGCTGAGGTGGAGGAGCACGAGATAGATCGACAGGTCTACAAAGTTGTCGACCTGCCGTCCACGCCTTTGCCTCCAGGTATGCAACCGACTATTACCAACCCGCTACCTGTCTCTACCCTTACTCCAGGTCCTACAGTTGCCGACACTGCCGCATCGGTGACGCGTGAGGTCCCAGGCCATGTGCCTGACCTGCCAGTCCACTCAGACCCTATCTGCCTGGCCGATTCCGTTCTTAACGCAATACCTGGTGCAACCGCCATCTTCTCTATGACTGCACGTGCCAGCAGGGTTCCAACCCAGAATGCCGTGGGGAGAGCAGCAGAGGCATACGCTGAGGCAGCAACCTCACTGACCCTTCTGGCTACTGCCGCCGCCAATGTCATCACGAAGGTGACTGTGGTAGCCTGTGCCGCCACTGCAACCGACACGACATCTAGTGTTGTCAGGTCCACGTGCACCTCCACCGTCGCAGCAGTTCTCACCGGCACGGCCCTCAGCCTAACTTAGCACGCCACTTCCAATATTCTCATCACATCTGCGGCAATTGTAGTGGCAGGGGCCACTGTCATCGGCCTCCTTTGTTTGGTGGTTGTTATTTTTGCCTCGGTTTCTGTGCTGGCATCCTCGGTCGCAATGGTGGTTCCACCACTCTTCTCCCTTCTCCCACGTCGCTAGTTTGGTGAGCACTCCTTCTTCTGCCTCCTCCTTGCTTCCTATCACAGTCTGCACTCTTGCAATACTCGTTCCGTCCATCTTTGATCATGTGTTGCATCATGCCGGCTCCTTAAGAAACCATTGAGGCCGTGCAGGCGACACTCAGTGAAGCCCAGGCCGCTCTTTGTAGAATGGAGGAGGAATTCCTGAATGGACTGGAGGTCCAAAAGGAACTGGTCACCATAGTGGCCAACATGGTCATGGAGCATCTTTGCTCCGCCCCAGCCATTGTTGCCACACTGCTCGCTGATGAGAGTGTGTCTACTACGGCTGATTCTTTTGTTCATGTCGGTGCCTCAACAGACTCCTCCATTCCACCCCTCTCTGGTGCTGCTCTTGCATGCACCCTCGTTCCTCATTGGCAGAAAGACTTTGAAAGCACTCCATCACAGTTTACATCTAAGATTACCTTCTCTTCTTGGGAGACGAAGTTCGGTGCCTGGTCGCAGGGGGAGATGCTTTGGGAGTACTACTCCCCCGCCAAACCTCCCTTCATCCCTCAGCCTACGCAGGCCGCACGTACTGTTTGTGCCCTCATCAACGCTGGGCCCAAGGGGCTTTTGGATGACATTGGTACGTACAACTCTGACCCGTCATGCGGCACTCTTGCCGATCCGATGGGTGCGTATGCTCTCATTCCCCGCTGCAAAACAGTGACCAGTCATACTTCCCAGAGTGATCTCAATGTGCACTTCAACACTCTGCACATGCACGTTGATAAGTATTGGACACGCAACCTGCACCTTCTTGGTAATTTGGGAACGCCGGCTCCCGGCCCCCTCTCTGCTTGTCTTTCCATTATTGCTGGCCTCATTCCAGACCTCTTAGACCTGTACCTGCATGTCCGTTAGTCTGAACTTGACCGTCTTGCTATTGGGCCAGCCCCTACCAACTCATCTCCAGGCATCAGGCCACTCTATGAGTTCACCACTGCTTGGTTCACCAATTGGTGGAGCAACTTGCAAAACAAGCGCCTTCATCGTGCCGCACTTGCCACTGATACCATTGAATCCACCTCTGCCTCTACAAAATCCACCTCCTCCTCCTCTTCATTTTCCTCCTCTACCGCGTCCTCAATCCACGCAAATGAAGACGTTGGGCGCCGTGGGAGAGGTGGACAAGGACGTGGCCGTGGTAACGGCCGCGGCCGTGGTGGTAAGGCCTCAAAAACACCATCCGTCCCAAGTGTAGTCACCTAGTAGAATTGTGGTGCCTCTGGACACTCTGCCCCCAAGTGCTCGGCTCCTCGTGATGATGCTCGTGTTGCATCCGTCATGTGCTCCCATTGGGCATCAACTCCTCTCCTGATGGTACGGTCACTACTACCGTGGCACTGTCTCCGTCTTCCTCCACCTCTACATCTGCTTTCAACACGACCCTACCGCCCCTCCAGCAGCCTACTACTCAGCCCAATTCCTGGGGCTGGGTGCCTCCGTCCTCTGGTCCTACCTACTATGGGTCCCCGTCCGTTCACTACACTGCGCCTGTCTGGCCTCGTGATGATGGCTACTTCATTGACACCCGCCCTTCCAGCCGGCACTCCGACCATCGGGATGAGGAGTACAGTGTGGAGCGTCGTCTCACGGAGATCCTCCAGCTTTGTTCCTAGGGAGACGAGGGTGTGAGTGGCGAGTCCTATTCCCTTGTCTGTGAGTCGGATGGAGCCCTCCGTGGTGCGTGGTCTGGTTGTGTTCAAGGAGCTTTGCCTCATGACTACTCTCGGATAGAGGATTGGCAGTCTAACACGTACCCCCGTTGCCTCGGTCAGCCTCCATCCGTCCCTCCCTCGGATACTGTTGTTGTGTGTCTTGTTTTGCCCTCTACCCGCGTGTCTGGTGACTTCTAGATCATTGATTCCGGGGCCACTCATCACATGGCTTCGTGTCGCTCGTCCTTTGTCTCTCTCGGCCCTGTTGGCTCGATCCTCTTTGTCCACATCGGCTCTGGCCAACTCCTGCATGTCTAGGATGTTGGCGCCATTCTCTTTGTTGGCCTTGGGAGGACCTGTTCCTCCCTGACGTCTTGTACGTGCCTGACCACGAGGTCAGCCTCCTCTTTGTCACCACCCTTGATGACCAAGGCATGGGCTTTTGGTCTAGCCGTGGCGTTGGCACCGTGTCCATTCGCTCCTTTGGACTTGTGGTCCTTTGTGGTCTGCACTGCGATCACTTGTTTTGTTTCCCTCCGTCTCTTCCCTTGTCTTCCGCTACTTCTGCATTTGTCCGCGTCGCTTTTTCACTGTCACCTGAGCACATTGACCTCTTGCATCGGCGCCTTTGCTACATTCACACAGTCGCCATCGCACGTCTCCTACGCCTTCAACCTGCTGCTAGCCTTGATTCTGCCACGTTTGTGCCTACATGCTCCTCTAACTACCTTGACTATCTCCTGGAGAAATACACTGTTCCCCTTTTACCACAGCCGAATCCACCGCGTCTCATGCCCTTCATCTTGTGCATGCTGATGTCATGGGTTGCTTGTCTTGACCGTTCCGTCCTTTGCTTGACTGATGATTTCTCTTGCTATCACTGTGTCTTTGCCCTACGTCAAAAGATTGACGCAACTGACGTCCCTCATTCCTGGCTGTCCCAGGCCGAGCATGCATGTCTTGCGTCCCTTGCGTGCCTTTTGCTGCGACCGGGGTGGTGAGTTCTTTGGTCCTGCTTCCCGTTTCCTTGAATCTCGTGGTTTTTGCATGGAGTTGTCTGCCCCTTTCGCACCACAGCAAAATAGTGTTCCTTAACGGATAGAGCCGCACCCTTGCTGATGGTTTTTGCTCTCTCCTCTCTGCCTTTGGTCAACCTCCCTCTTTGCCTTTGAGGGTATGTCCTACATGACCTGGGTGTGGAACCTTGTTCCTCACAGTCCGCTCCTCCACCATGTCACTCCTGTTGAACGCTCGACGGGTTGTCATGTTGATCTTTGTCTTGCTCGCATCTAGGGCTCTGTCGCCTCTGTTTGGCTTCCTACCAAACATTATGACGGCAAGCTATTTCCACGTGGACGGCTCTACGTATTCCTTGGTGTTTTCCCTTTCTCCAAAGCTTGGCGCTTTTGGGCCCCTGCGTGCTGTCGTGTGGTGGAATCACGCGATGCTCTCTTCTTTCAACACCTATTTGAAAGTGACCTCCCTCGCTCTGTTTCCTCCTCTGCTCCTCCTCTTGTCATGCCCTCTCGGCTTAGAGGAGTTTTTCAGTCCCTTCCATCTGAGGGGCCTACTGTTGTCCCTTTGGTGCGTAACCCAGAGGCCAAATCTTTCCCTCCTATCACGTGCATCCTCATCGCCTCTTCGTGTGGCTCTCCTTCTGTGATCCTTTCCTCTACTCTGTGTATCTCCACCACAGGCAGTCCCCCTCCTTTGTTGTCTCCCGTCCTGGTGGATCCTGTGCACAACTCGCCTGATCCCTCTGTGCCACACACCGCCTCCTCATCCACCAATGTACCACCTGTTTCTCCTTATGTCCGTGATGGTCATCTTCGTGTCCTGGCTTCGTAGCCCCGCACTTCCTCCTCTCACTCTTGTTCCTCTGCTCCCTCTTACTCTGGCCCCAGCCCTCCTGTCCATGCAGTGGACCATGGAGGAGTATCCACGACAGCGGTATCGGGTGTCTCAACCATCCCACCACCTCTCTTGGATACTCTCTTATTAAACAGGAGTTCCGTCTGGCTCTTAATTCCTCTATTGCTGGGTGTGTTTCTTCGTGCTTTGCAGTTTTTGGTCTTTCTCCTCTCCCACCTGAACCATTGACAATGTTGGGTGACCACAGTGCTACCCATTCCACTTTGTGGAAACAGGCCATGCAAGCAAAGCTTGACGCTCTTGCTGATCATGGTGTCTACGAGTTGGTGGATCTTTCCCTAGGGAGGAAAGCAGTGACAGCCAAGTGGGTGTACCGGTGCAACCTGAATTCAGACAACACCGTCGAGCGATACAAGGTCTGAACCATAGCCAAGGGATTTTCTCGAGTCTCAAGCATCGAATTTGATGAGATTTTTACCCTTGTTGGCAGGTACACCACGACCAAGACCGTGCTCAGCTTGGTTGTCCAGCATGATTGGGGGTTGGAAAAAATGGATGTCGGTTATGTCTTTTTCCACAGCATGTTTTACAAGGAAGTTTAAGAAATTTCTAGGAAACTTCCTAGCTTTGTTGTTGCTGACGTGGCGACACAGTCCAGTCAGCTGGCGCACTAGCAAGCAAGCAAGTGCAAGAAACAACAAAAGTTGGGCTAGGGAGACAAACAAAGTCTCATAAGCTCCAACAACTTAGAAATACAGAGAGAGATGACAACTGACAAGCACACAACACAAATACCTGCCGCAATGCACGGTGGGTGAAGCACACGAGAGTATGTGTTTGTCATAAAACTGGCCCAAATCCACTGTTTTGGCCGAAACTCTACGCCCAGGCATCCAAATGCAACATTGTTTGAACCTAGAGATGTAGAATCTTGAGCTGGACGCTACGACTGGTCACACGCATAGGTCCGGCATCAATCAATGGACACACAATGTACAACATGCAAGTCGGGCTCAAGACCCAGTCCACCGAGAAAATTCTAGCAACTACAGATTAATTGCAGAGCACCCCAGCAAGCACCCAAGACATCGTGGCAGCTGTCTGGCAGTTACGGGTGGGTGGACCCACCACCCGTCTGTCCTTCGGCGCCAGTTGGGTCCGCATCAGGGATCTGCACGAGCATGGACACGACCGAGTGGTCAAAGTAAGCTGTACAAACAGACGCGAATGACTCACATCACAACACTCTCCCATGACCCAATGGTACGCATGTCCATACATGTGCAGAACTGACACAAGTGGGAAATAGAGAGATGCTCAACAGTCCATAGACACACACCCCACTCTCAGTCACTCTCAGGCAAGGGAGGAAGCCCGACAGGACGAATGGCGACCATGAACTTTTTGCGCGCTAGTGCCTTAGTCAGGAAGTCAGCCCGCTGCATGCTCGTGCCGACCCAGATGACTTAGATCACCTATCACTCCACAAGATCATGCACAAAATGATGCTCAACAGTAATGTGTTTCATACATGCATCAAACACGAGAGAATTCTCTGCAATGACGAGAGCACTCTGGTTGTCATAGCGTAGAACGATGCAAGGTACAGACCGGGACAACTCACAAAACAGACACTGCAGCCACACCGCCTCAACAGCCCCAACCCCCAGTGCAGTATACCTTGCCTCTGATGAGTTATGTGTGATACAAACCTGCTTGCCGCTTCGTCACGACACAGCGGTGCCACCCAACTGGAACATGTAGAATGTCCGACTGCGCCCATCAGGGCTCCACGCCCAGTCATGTCTATGTAGCCGTTGACTACCACCGAACACTACCGTCATAAGTAGAGTCCGAGGTACGGTGTAGAGACCATGTACTATACCACTCGCACAGCCGCGTGAAGGGCTCTCGTCCGAGGAAACTGAAAACTGTGGAAGGAGGTTGACGGCGAAGGCAATGGCGGGTCATGTACTAGTGGCCAAGTACATCAAAGAGAAAATTAGGCACAAGTACAAGGCCACGTCCACTATCTTCCCCAGCTGTGCTAGAACATCCACCTTTAGAGCATCCTGTCCATCATGTGTGATCGGGGTGGAGGCTGTGGGAACTACACCAAGGAGGTCAGCAAACTGCTCCTCCACAACATGGACGTAACGTACCTCATGAAGCAAGAGTGTCCGCCGCTGACGATCACATACGATCTCCATCTCAAGAATCACAACTACAGGACCAAGGTCCTTCATCCTATAGGCAACCTAAAGGACTGCCTTGGCCTCCTTCACGGCCTCCATAGAAGGAGATGCAAACAGGAGGTCTTTCACGGTGGTGAATCTATCAGCTATCCGTCTGAGAAAGAGGGACGAGTTGGCATCACTCTGCATGTAACCAATACGTGTCGGTGTGCCGGTGATCTTCTAGTTCTAACACCTGGGTGACTGTTTCGAGCCGTACAAGGCCTTGCACAAGCGCCTAACCTTGTCACCGACCTCGAATCCTGGTGGATGGACCACGTAAATATCCTCCTCTAAGGTGTCATAGAGGAACACATTGTTCACATGCATCTGGTACAACTCCCAATCGTGGTGAGCAACAACCCTGAACAGAGCGTGAGTGGTGGTCATGCGGCCGACAGGTGCAAAGGTGTCAACAAAATCTACACCCTCAACCTGTGAAAACCCCTTGGCCATCAAGCGAGCCTTGTAACCATCCAATGTGCCATTAGGCTTCACATTCTAGCAAAGACCCACTTGGCCTGTATGGCCTTCTGTCAAGGCGGGAGGTCCACAAGCTCATAGATACAGTGCTCACAGATGGCTCTCAGCTCATCCTCACAAGTAGCTTGCCAAAACTGTGCATCCTCAGCCGAGGGCCTTTGTGCCAGGATCGCCACTCTGAACACTGCGAATGGAGCATCTAGGTGCCAAATCGACTGTCCACTGAGCCCTTGAGGCCTGTGGTTGAAGACGACCACCGGGCTCACGAGAATAGCCTGAAGTTGAGGTGCTCACTTCTGCCTACGTAGCGACGGATTGATCCACAGTCACAGAAACTACAGGCTCGCTCCGAAGGGGAGAGGATACGGGACGATCATGGACAGGTGCTCGCTCGCGCGTCGGGAAAAATGGCCAGATCGTCATCAGCTAGAGACCGGACCATAGGTGAGGAGGCCCGGACGGACCCATATGCAGGGTTAGACTCTTCCATCAGCTGGGAAGCCACACAGGTGGGAACTTGGTCGGCGGACAATGGTAGAATGCTGGATAGGTCGTGGTAGCTGAAAGCCTCAAAGAAGAGAGCGTCTCAAGACTCGACGATGCGATGACGAGCGGGGTCCCAAAAGCGTCAGGCCTTCGACCGCGAGGAAATACCGAGGAAGGCACACATGCAACCCCGAGGTGAGACCTTGGACCCCTGTTGGTCGTCGGTGTACCAGACGCACGCTAAGGACCCTTAAACATGATTAAGATGGAGGTCAGCGCGATGGCCGAACCACAACTCGTACGACGTGACGTGGTCCGGAAGAGGACCGTGCGGTACGCGATTCCAGACACATATCATGTAGGAAAACTCCTCAAAGGCAAAGGACTCTGAAAGACCGCACTCAGGCTGCGTGGCACGGACCGCATCCTCCATGGTGCGGTTCTAGCACTCAGACATGCCATTCTGGTGTGGTGTTGTAGGGGCAGAGAGTTGGTGAAAAATAACGTGCTCTGTAAAGAAGGTGTGCATCTCGCCTAAGAACTTACTACCATGATCCGAGCGGAACGTGTGGATGGTCTGACGAGACTGGCGCTCAGCCATCACCAACCAACCACAGGCAAACTGCCAAGGTGGCATCGCTCTTGTGGCGGATGCTGTAGACCCACCTCATCCGGGTAAAGTCATCAGTCAGGGTGAGGTCATATCGCCCCCAATCAGAGAGGGACTCAATGGGGAGGGGACCGAGAAAGTCTGAGTGACCAACTCAAGCGGTCGTAAAGCCCAGGAGATGGAGTCAGGATAATTACAGCAATGCATCTTACCCTGAGCGTAGCAGAGACAATCGGTCTTGGGCGGCTTCTTGAAGGAAGCCGCATCAAGACCGAGGGCTAGCTGAGTCCGAATGAGCTTGGACACAGGTGGTGAGCTCATATGGCAAAGGCAGCGATATAGCGAACGCTGATGTTCTAGAGAGAGAACACCAGTGAAAAACACACGTACAGGTCATTGATAATCTCGGCACGAAGAACAATGGCACGAGCGGCGAGAGCAATCAAAGTGGCTGAGTCAGCGAAGTGCTCAACACAGAGACCCATCCTGGTACAAGCACGAACAGAGAGCAGGCTGAGCTCAAGAGTAGGGACGAACTGCACATTGGAATTGTGCAAGGGGTCTCATAGACCATCAAACCGCACAGCCCTAAATTCTTGTATAGGCAACGATGGACCAGACCCTGTGCAAACAGACCAAACAGACCCAATGGGACCAAGCACGACAAAGTCGCTACGACGACAAGTCATGTGATGGAAGGCACCAGAGTCAATGATCCAGGTGCCACTTGGCTCACGACCATTCGTCGCCACTGAAGAACATGCCACAGAACACTTCGCCTCTGCTGGACGGGAAGCAGAAGACTCGAAAAAATGACAAATAACACGGACATGTGACTCGTCAAGCCAGTCAGTACTGTCAGGTCCATCACCAGCACGGGCCAACTTAGCTCCCCCACAACCATCATCACGGGTAATAGAAACAGTAGGACAAGTCGTCTGGGAACCACTCGGTTGTGATAACACACTTGCACCTCCCTGAGTACGAAGTCCCAGCAGCTGACAAAGCTCCCTAATCGTGCAATCCCGAGGGTCCATATTGCCTCTGTTGGAGTCTTGGGCGCAACGCGACTCGTCCATGTGTCACTGAAGGACATCCGCTGCATATACGTGCCTGGAGGCCACGCATGATACAAGGCCAATCAAGGGACTGCTCACACTAAGTGTAGCGATGAACGCCCCCACATTTGTAACAGTAGACAAAACGTCCACTGCCACTACTCATCGGCTGTTGCTACTACTGTTGCTGTCCCTTGTCGTGCCTATTTTTCCCCTCCTTTTTCTATGCGACTGTTGCAACGCCCTGAGTCTAGTTGCTCAGGGTAGAGGAGGAGGAGGAGGAGGAGGAGGAAGCAGTGAAGGTGGAACTGGTGAAGTGGGATAGAGGCGTTGGAGGGGTCGCAATCACTACTACAACAAGTGGACTCTGTTGATGGGAGACAGTAGCCTCATGAGCTGATGTCGCCTGGAGAAAGTAGTGATGAGCCCATGGAAGCAAGTGTAGTGACTCCGACAACTCAGAGAGGGCCGCACGGTCGAAGCCCATAAAGAGTTTCACGTGGTCCAAATGTACCCCCATCATGATGGTGTCGAGTGCCCACAGCTGTGTCCCACCACCTGTCCCAAGAAGCGTGTAAAGGCGCATGGCGCATCGCCAATAGTCTGCTGCAAGCTCTATTCGACCCTGGCAGATGGAGTGGAAATCACATAGTCGAGCCACCCTCGTGGCATGGGTTTCTGCAGCGAGGAGTGTCAAGCCCAGCCCACCCCTGGCATGGGTCCGCTCTAGTCCCGGTCCCGGCCTCACCCAGAAACGGACGAAAGTCGGCCACAATATCCCGCGGAATGGCGTAGAGCAGGTCGCGCATTGCTCTCACTGCTATTTGCACCTGGTGAGTATTGCGAGTCTGGTACTCGCTATGGTAGTAGGGCGCCTTCAGAGTCGGCCCAAAGCTGAAACAAGGTCTCCGAGCAATCAAATCCCTCATCGCTGTCATAACAGGGTGGAGGTGTCTCAAATTCCTTTAGTCGCCACTCTGTGGGGAGGACGACCTCAGGCTTGGGAGATGGTGGACGAGGCACAGGGAGACCACCAGTGAGAGAAACGCCATCAAAAGTGAATGCCGTTGAACAATGTGGCTGGTCATGATGGGGAGAAGGAGGCGGGGTGAGAGGCTGGGACCCAAGCCGCAGTTCACGAATGCGCTCCTCAAGGATGCGAAGCTTGTCCTCGTGTGTGTCATCCTCCATCTCCTCCTCATCCCAAATGTCAACATGTGATGAGATGTGCTAAGGCCGTGCTGTTGTACAAGGCATAGGCTGCTGGACGGATGGTGCAGCTGCAGCAGGTCCTCCTAGTGTTGGCAGTGAGGCCCCCGAACAACCCCTCAGTAACTCCGTGATCTCCCGTAGCTCGTCGGTCTAACGTTGCTGCTGGTGGTGCATCTCATCCTGCGTCCGACGAGGCTAGTCGATCGTGAGTGATTGTGACCGTGGACTCATAATTTCCAAAGACAAGGAAGAGGAGGATTCTCCCAGCCCCTTGTCCTTGTCACGGACCAGCGGCATCGGTGATGGAAAAAACGGGGTCAAATGGGGCAGTTGCACTCTCTCATGTCCGAGGGGTTATAGTTGCGACCTGAGTGAAGCTTCTTGGAACCTTCAGAGAACCCTTCTCATCATCACATGCCTCAACTACCGCTGGAGAAGGTTGGGAAACCCTTGGCTGTCCCATGGTGGTGGCGTGGTGATGCGGTTGCAAGGATGTCTCAGCTACTGCAATCTGCTGCGGCGGGTCACTATGGCTTGGTGGATCCTTATTCAAGATCATGGAAAATACATCTTACCACTTACTCTTCCTAAAAAATGGTATGTGGAAATATCTTGGAGAATGCTTCCAAAGTTACATAAGATCCTTATGCTCAATGTCCAGATTTATCGAGTTCGTTTGGTACATCCACGACCAATGTAATGTGACAAATATAGTGGATTGAACTCTTGGATGAATAGTCCAAACTGTTTTACTTCAGGGTGTTTTGAGCTTTACTTCATTCCTTCTTACTTTACAAAGTCCAAGGTGACCCCTCTCAAGCCATATGGCTCTTCCACTAGGTCATGTGACACTTGTCACACTACAACGAAGTATCTCAGCCAAGGTTTCTTGGAATTCCTATATAAACATGCCACAAGGTTTTTCTAAGGTACCACCTTTGTTGGAGTCAATTGAAAAAAAATCCCAAAGGATCTTGCAGTGGTGAAATTATATTGCATTTACATTCTTCAGTGTAAACTATTTTGATACTTTGTAATAAGGGTGTTTATTTGACCTTTTAATTCAGTGTGTCATGGTGGGACTACACCAGTCCAATGCGAGATAAATTTATGGATGCAAATATACCAGAAACAAAACATACCATGCTTTATCAAGACAATTGAGGGTGCCCAAGTATCTTTTGTCTGCAATGTTTGTCAGACATCATTGATATTCCCATGGAACCCATTTCGGGCCATTTTAATGCAGACAAGGGTACTATTAGTGCCAAGCCATGCTTTCTTCATGTTAAAAACTTCTCAAGTTTGGAGAAGAAAAATATAACACCCAAATGTAGTGTCTCTTTCATTTATAGCTGTGATGTTCCACTCTGCCACGATTGACACGGACCTCAAACTTGAAGTCATGAGAACCTTCTAAAGGAGTCTACCTTGGCCCAACATCTGAAAAACACCTACTGTTTTTTCTTGGTTGTCCTTAAAGCAATAGATGACTCATTCCATGGCCAGTCATGCCATCAATGTGGAGAGGTCAGGCTACGGTTAGCATACAATTATATGTTTATGTATCTTCTCCATAGCCGTTAGAACTTGACACAATCCGTAGACCATGTTAAGATACAAATTATGTTGCATTTGGATTATGGAATTCTATAAGATTATTACCTTGGAAACTTTAGAGTGGAAAGGGAAATCCCCCGTGTCCCATTGAAATGAGTCTTTGCAAAATGGGTGGAGGAATTTTTCACACTGACAAATATTCAAGCACTCTCTTCCTTCACTATCCATGACATAATCACTTAACAAGTGAACATGGAATGAACATGTTGCTTTTGAATCTCCTTTGTGATCCACATGAAGCCTGTCAGGTGATATTATGATGAGAGTCCCTTGTTCTCATTTTCCATCATTATGCGATGGTTCAATTTGTTGGAGGCACTATAAATTGGTTTTTCCTCTTGATATAGGCATGCATCGTCCCTCAGGAGATCGTTCGTATAGTACTATGTTATCGCCCTTTTGCCTATTCAATGTAGATCAATTTTCAGAATCATGCTTCATTCTTTTTATACCACTTGGGTACCAAGTTTTATTTTGTCACTTAATGAGTCTTTTTTCCAGGTATCTTTTCCACTGATCACATTTGTTTTCATAATCATATGATTTCTAAAACATTTCACAATCGATTGTAACTTCATGATTCCAATGGGCATGACGATTGTGACAATCGTTCAATAGGTATGAACCGCATACAAAATGAGAAGACGTACCACCACGCCTCAGAGGCATATTGTGTCCCTTCATTGAAGACTTATGTCATGCAAGCACTAGGCAGTGTGACTTGTGGTGATTAAAAAAACCCTGTATTTGCACCATACCTCCTCATGTACGTGTGGCACGAGTTGACACCCCCTCTTCCCCCTCTAAATCTGTTTTCTCCATTGACAATGAGGGAGGGTACGGAGTTCCATCGTTTCCTCTTGCATCCGCAGACACCGTCAGTGCCATTAGGTCAGGGAAAAGAGGGATTTTCCCCTCATTCAACCCTTGGAACCATTCAAATTGAGGGATGAGGGGGAAATGAGTATTGTGTCTCTCAACCTTTGGCGTTCTCACTGCCACGGAATAAGGGGCAACAGAATTCTATCCCTCTCCTCCAACTTTGATGCCACGAGCACCATGGGATATGGAGGAGAGGGAGTCTCATCACTCTCTTCCATCCCTATAGTTATTGTTGCCACGGGGTGAGGGGAGTAGGTGTCCCATATATCCCCTGTACCTTTGATACCCTCAGTGCCAAAGAAAGGGGGAGGACAGTGATTTCTAACCCTCTCTACCCTTGGCACCATCATTGTCATGGGAGAGGAGATAACGATTTCCTTATCCCTGTGCTGCACCTCTAGCATGAGAAAGGGGGAAGAGGGAATCCCATCCCTCTCCTCTCCCTTTGTTATTCTCGGTGCCATGGGACAGAAAAAAACACCCCCTTCCTAGTTTTGATGTCCCTACCAAGTGTGAGGGGAGGTTCGAAGCCCACTCATCATCCTTTTGAGTCTTTGATCTTCCAAACAACAAGGGACATGGGGTAAAAAACCTGTTTTCCTCGAACTTCTTCCTCTCCCTCCATTTTGAAATAGTGTGAAACAACGCTTTCCACTTGCATAATGATGGCCTCCACATAGTAAGGAGACTCACTTAAATCTACTAAACATTGTTCCTCTCTTTGAGGACTGAACAAATGTAATGTTGGTGGTTTTCCAAGATCTCGAGGGCCATTAGCTCCAAGATTTATGGATTGAGCTCTCTTTCAAGATCTTGAAAGTCAGTGGTGGTTGTTTTGTGTATCAACATGACCATTTTTTGTCTTTTCCATAATTGCCTTATCAATAGAAGGAATCACTCCGTTAAGGCATTCTAGCTCATCAAGTCAGCTGCAAGAGGCCTTTACCTCATGTGTCACCCATGTGCTGACTGGCCAAGACATTTTAATTTGTTTCCCCTCGTTTTAGTCACCAAATGAACAAGAAAGCTAAATTTCAGGATCATTGGACGGGCAAGTAGCAACTGAATTCAGCTTATTTGTGGAAGTCTAGCTTTAATGCTAGTGGAATGGCTGGTGGCTCTTTGGCAACTAGATGTGGAAGTATGAAACGGGCCCACGTTCCTGTTGCATCACCCTACGTTTTCTCCATCCTCCTTTTACATCCAATTCTTTAGAGTTGTTGTTGTTGGGGCTCCAACTCTTAATATTGCTTGGACCCCCTCGTGACGCTACCTGTGTCTGTGACATGTTCCCTTTTTTGGGGACCTTGGACACGCAAGCTTGCACAATGCCCCCTTTTCAGCTCTAAAACTGCCAGTTCTTTGGACTCAATGTATAAATACTAACGTGATTTTACCAGCTCTAGTTCTCCTAGCTCTTTGATGTCAAATTGGTCACTCCCCCATTCTTTAGTCTCTCGGATGCCACTCTTGTCTTCACCCTCTGTGTAACAAGGTGTTTCCAGCTCTGGCTTCCAGACTTCTCCAAGTCTATCTTTCTGCTGCGAATGTGCTCTCCACACACTAAAGCTTAATCTCCAGAGAGCACCCACTCTCACACTCTGGTTTCTCCCTTTCAAGAAGAAAAATCCACTCCCTTTCCACTCCCTCCTTTCCAACCTGACATTGTTAATTTTCACGATCTTCTGCATCCACAGGTCCTAGACACAATATGCCTTGCTACCAAATCTATATCCAACAAATATGCACCGGAAAATATGCTCATCAAATGTGTCGGCAAATATGTTGGTCCAATGTGTCCTGCCACCCCTTCCCCCCATGCCTACACAACAACATGTGCAACAAGAATATGTAGAGGTGAGATAAAACTGGCTTTCTCTAGCTCTACACTTCTAGTAATGTCTTCCAAAACTTTGAATCTCGCATGTGGTAGGGTTCCACGGGTCCCGGATCAATTGAGGAGAGGCGAGTTTCTCTCCTCCTCTGATACTAGTAGGTAGTGACAAGATGCCAGTACAAGCTCTCGACCATGTGAGGGTGGATCACAAGGCAACCATGGCGACGGGAGAGACAAGGAGTTGGTAAAAAAAAACTTGAGAAACCATGAGAGACAAGTGTGTATAGGAGTCACGGGCTAGCGAGCTCTAAGAAACCAGTTGACCGGGCCACCCACTTGAGGGGCTCAAAGTGGGACCCAGCCGCCACCTCGGAGTCGCACCGAACTGGTCGGCAAAAAGCCGCCGTGGTTTTGCACACTTCGGAACGACCGAGAGTGAGGCCTCGTAGGATCAGCAACCTGGTGCTCTAAAAGACAAGTCTAGCCAAGCATGCATATCAATCACACAAAGAACCACATCGAACATGAGTGTACATGGATGCATGTATCTCCCACGTATCTCTCTCATGGTGCATCAAAGTAAAAGCTAGTCACCACATGCTGAAAACAGAAAATATGCTCTTAGATACAACTGAGCATGACTGAGCTCACACCAATCTTGCACCCGGTTGAGAAGCCAATGATGCGTGGCCCGCAACGCATGCGTCTTGAGCTTCATGTGAGCTTAGTCACATGCAGTGATGGTGTGTGTGAATAGACGGAGTCAAGAGGTCACTTGCATGGTTGACAGTCACAACCAACATGGGGGAGCGAGAGTGTAAGGATCGGTGAGTGTACACCTGCGTGGAGCAACTGCTCAAGCAAGCATGCACTACCACTTGAGGGCCGAACCCGACCTCTCGGTGTTAACCGAGGACGGCTTCTCATCAGTGTACGATAAACGACCGACACGGTGCCCCCCTAAGGATTACCACCCGGGACATATTGCAACTCTCTTAAAAACCCACAAGAAAACAATCATGAGGCAGACCATGACAATACAAATGTACAAGGCCTAACCTCTAACACATCCTAGCAAGATAGTCATGAGGAGAAAGAGTAAGATAAGCTGGTTATGCTAGAAGGCATCCCCAGGGAGCTTGGTGGCTACATGGTAAGACTGCTACTAGCAACCACGGCGATCTTTGAGCAGTGGCTCCTCAGGTGCAGCCATGATTATTTAATCTCTTGTACATTGTGTGAGTATGTGTGGTAAGATATGAGGCCAGTTACGTCAACCGTCCCCTTTAGTTTTGACACATCTGGGGATGTCAGTAGGGCTTGTCCCACTAGGGTCATAGGGGTGGAGGCCAAAGGGACTGCTGCCAGAAGGGACGCAAACCACTCCCCTTGGCTGCGGACGTATGCAGCCTGGTCGACTTGTAGCGTGCAACGCAAGCGATTACACTCTAGCTCCATGTCTAGAAAGACACGAGCAGGGCCGAGATCCTTCATCTTGTATACTGACTACGAAATACTCTTTGCGGACTGAACTATAGCAGTGCTGGGAGAGGCAATTAAATGATAATCCACATAGACAAGGATAACAACAAGGGGTGCAGAGGGAGTACTAAGGAACAATGTAGGATCAACAGCTTCTCCAAAAACCTCCCTTCTGAAGGGTGGCGGTTATCTCCTGGTTCCAGCAGCGTGGAGAATGCTTGAGCCCACGGAGTGCCTTGCGTAGGAGCCACACCCCGTTGGTTCCATCAGTGAAATTTGGTGGTTGCACCATGTACAATTTGTTGTGATGTGAGTCGTTTGCGTCTGTTTGTACAGCTTACTATGACCACTTGGCCGTGTCCATGCTCGTGCAGATCCTTGATGCAGACCCAGCTGGCGTCGAAGGACAGACGGGTGGTGGCTCCACCCACCCGCAGCTGCCAGACAGCTGCCATGGCGTCCCAGGTGCTTGCTGAGGTGCTCTGCATGTAATCTACAGTTGCTAGAGTTTTCTCGGTAGACTGAGTTTTGAACCTGACTTGCATGTTCTACATTGTGTGTCCATTGTTTGATGCCGGACCTGTGCTTGTGACCAGTTGTAGTTTCTGACTCGAGATTTTGCATCTCTAGGTTGAGAAGGTGTTGCGTTAGGATGCTTATACGAAGAGCTTTGGCCAAAATAGTGGTTTGGGCCAGTTTTAGGACAAACTGACACTGCCGTGTGGTTCACCTACCGTGTGCTGCGGCAGGCATTTATGCTGTGTGCTTGTCAATTGTCATCTGTGTCTACATTTCTAAGCTATTGGAGCTTACGAGACTTAGCGTGTCTCCTTAGCCCAACCCTTGCTGTTTCTTGCGCTTCCTTGCTCGCTAGTGTGCCATATGACTGGACTATGTCACCACATCAGTAACAGTAAGACTAGGAAGCTTCCTAGCAGTTTCTTATGGTATCCGAGCAGCGAGGCATCCCTCGCTGAGAGTCGCAGTAGTGGCAGAAGCAGTGCAAGGTGTTCTGTCTTATCAAAAAAAACTTTTGATGAAAGTGATGTCATGAGATCAATGAAAGTGGAGATATGTGTCTTGGTTAACGTAGCCAAATGCCAACTTAATTTTGATCATGAATGTGAGTGACAGTCTATGGTGAAACGAGGGGAGTATGGGTGACAAAAACATTATGTAGGCTGAAGCATCAACTTGTGCTTGACAGCACACTTTGATAATAGTTGCGCTTGACATATGACCTATGATGCATCTTTCGTAGATTAGCTAGAAAACCTAGGCTGCAGGTTGGGGCAGTAGCGTTGTTGATGCAGCGTGCGGGCTTCCACGTCCGCTGCCTAAGTCTGCTGCACCCTCAGTCTGCTGCTCTAGAGTCTAAGTCTGGAAGCTCTGGGTTTGTTACTCAGAAACGCGCACGCCAATGTTGGCGCCAGAAAGCAGCTGAAAACTGAAAGTGACTGACTAGGAATGAAAAATGAGCAACAATGGGAGACCCCTCCAAGTTCTAGCTCCCTCCCACTAGTGTAGAACTTGTTACTCAGCTAACCAGCCAATCAGAAAATAGTCCTAGACCTATTTCTGGTAGACAAGGTTTTCTCGGTGGGCCCTGCCAGACGCCCGACAGCCCAAAACCCGGGCGTCGTCCGTTTTTCCTGAAAACTGGACCATACCATAATACCGACGCTGCCAACACAGTTGTGCGGTCAGAATCAGCTAGGAAAATAACAGCGAAGAGTTATGGCTGCCCGAACCCAGGCAGTGTCTATGAAAGTCAGCAATGCCAAACAGGGCCATACAATAGGAGACATGGACCCTAGGGACCGCATGATGCTGCAGACGCAATGCCACAACCAAACACTGCGCTAGGTGCATGCAGACAGCATCTGTAGTGGCGGTGACCGTCGGCGGCCCGACCGCCCAGGAGGCCTGCGGATGGAGCTGAGCGCATCGCCGGAGGGAGGAGGGTCCAATGAACGGTGAGTGGGCCTCAGCGCGCGTCGGCTCCACCGAGCGACACTCTAGCAGCGTCGAGTCTCGCCGTCAGTCATCTGCACACCGATGTACACAAGTCGGGAGGACACAACAGAGTACGATGAGAGATGCACGAAAACCAACACTCCCCCATGACTCACAGGCGTAGTGCACATGTGCAGGCAGAGACACAGTAAACGACCAAACTCCCCTAGGCCAAGCAGAAACGCAAGTAGGGACAGAGAGAGTCACTCACGGACGCACGCCGACTGAACTCACAGCCTTCTTGAACAAGTCGCGCTTTAGAGCCTTGGTCAAGAAGTCAGCCAACTGCCGTGCTGTCTCAACCCACACGATGCTGATGCTGCCGTCACGCAACAACAAATGCACATAGTGATACTCAACGTTGATATATTTCGTGCGTGTGTGATGCATGCCGTCATTGTCGGTGATGACCATGGCACTCTCATTGTCACAATGCAACGTGATGGATGCAACAGACTGACGCAACTCGGACAATAGACGACGCAACCACACACTCTCACACGCGCCTAAGCCAAGAGCAACGTACTCAGCCTCAGTAGTGCTGCATGCAATGCACCCCTACTTGCCACTGCGCCAGGACACAGCTGTGCCGTCAATCAGAAAGATTCAGCTTGTGCGACTCTTGCCGTCCAGACTGCCGGCCCAGTCACTGTCAGTGTAGCCCACTGCGACAACAGACGGCTGACAGCGGAACATGAGACCTTGCCGAGGAGTCGAGACGACATAGCGCAGTACTCGGATCGCGACCTCGTAGTGGAGGTGATGCGGCTCCAGAGAAAACTGGGCCAGGAGGTTGACGGCGAACGCGATGTCTGGGCGCGTCGTCGTCGCCAGGAACATCAGTGACCCAATGACTCGCAGGTACGTGGTCAGGTCAATTGGCTCCACCCAGAGCAACACCAGAAACACAGACTCCTCTCAGCGACAAAACTGATGGTGGCTGCGTGGACGGGGCTCACCCTGCTCCATTTTGGTGTCCGTAAATGACAACCAGCCTGCGCGCCGAGCGTGCACACAAATGCCCACGTGCAGCACACTCACAGACGGACCAAATGCAGAGACAGAGAGAGGAAAAGAGAGAGGCAGAGGAAGAGGGAGGAAAAGAGAGAGAGAGAGAGAGAGAGAGAGAGAGAGAGAG
>SZWC01013152.1:30610-49522 GCA_023375785.1 Penium margaritaceum
GGGGGGGGGGGGGGGGGGGGGGGGGGGGGGGGGTCACTAACCATGGCAGGAAGGTTGTAGCTGTTGTTTCCAAGTCACTTCAGCCCGTTGTTGCTTCAAATTTTTAATGGGCGCACTCTCTGTACACAGGGTGGACTTTGAAGGCAAAGAAGAGTTTCCACTCGTCAATGAGTGCGGGTTCTGAATATTCGTCACTCTAGAACTCGGCTCAGCAAGCCTAACTTGGCCAGAGTCGGCAGGCTGACTGAGCCTCACAGTGGGCGGACAGCAACTCCTCTCAGCAAGGGGAGGCGAAGGCCTGAAGGCAGAGGCCTGCCTGGCGACCGCAGGTCTTCTATCCGCCAGGCCAGCAGGCCACAGCAAGTCGTGCTGGTGCCAGCACAAAGAGAGAGGAGTTGGCTATCTTGTACCTCCGCTTCACAGAGGGCAGGGTGCTCACGTGGTCTTGCATGCAGGCCTGGACAACTTGAGTAGCCTGTTCCTTGGTGTCACGAGCCGAGAATGCGTCGACCAAAAACCTGGAGTGCCTAAATTGAATGAAGAAAAAATGCGAAGGACGGTGTCTTATGCAGCCGATGAGAATTCTACGCGCCGCAACGCAAACCCTCGTAGCTACTCGTCGGCTCCAGGAAACGTGTTCCGCAAGCAAGAGCGGGCTTCTAGGAGGATAAGAGTGAATGGTGACGATGCCAGATGGCATCACGGTGTGACTGAAGGGGATGGCGTGGCGGATGCGATTAATCTCCAACGACCACTACAATCTCAGCATTGCACGTGAGGGGATCAACTGCGCCGTCGTCACCACGACCGCTGCATTACGTGTCCATCTCTGAGGAGAGACGGGGTAAGGAGTTCAAATCAGATCGTACGGTGACGAGATGTGTGTCCGGTTGTCCGCTGCTTCGCAATCGTAAGAAATTACCCTTACCTGCTGCCCCTTTCATCCGTTGATTCCTGCGTCAGCGGGCGGGGGAGAAGATGACAGGTGGACTAAGAGAGCAGACAGTTGGCGGAAACCTCCGCAGCTCCCCATCCTCGCTGTTTCCCCCGAGGGCATAATACCCATAATACCCATAAACGGAGGGGGTAAGGAACGCCCTACCCGGCGCCATAAAAAATAAGTCTGCCCTACCCACTCGCTTCACCATGCCAGCGAAGCGAGATGGGGCATGTCGACCCCCCTCGCGATTCTCGCTCCCACGCGAGAATCATGATTGAGCGATGAGCTCTTTGTTTTTTTTTCGACACGCAAACCCCCTAGTTTGATTTAGGGTTTCGTATGTTTTGCGCGGGCAGAGCCCGCGCAAAACATAAAACTCTAAATCAAACTAGGGGGTTTGCGTGTCGAAAAAAAAAAAAAACAAAGAGCTCATCGCTCGATCGCGATCAAGCGAAAACGCCCGTTTTCGAGTTCGAGCGGAGACGCTTGTTTTTTTTCTTTTTCTCAGTCGCAAACCGTAAAGATTTTCCATTCAATCCGTAGTCAAACCCTACCCCCAATTACATTCGGGGTTTGGGGTTTTATTTTTGCACGGGCTCCTGCTGGGCCCCGCGGTAGCGGGGCCCAACAGGTTCCCTTTCAACGCATGGGGAGTCTTGGACCCCCCATGCGAACCATAGGCAACCCCCCCCCCCAATGAACATTCACAAACCCCTCGAAGGAGGGGTTTGTGAATGTTCGAAGTGATTGATGACGTCAGCATGTCGACGCTGCATCGCATGCAGCGTCGACATGTTGTGTTTTCTCGCTGTCCGTGGGTAAAATGTTAATATTCTCAGGTCCGTGGGCAGGGGAGTCTTATTCTTTCGAACGCTGTGTTGAGCACACACAATCGAATTTTGTGGGTAATCCCTACATGTACCCTTCCCCCGACCGCCACAGGCACACAGCAAACCTCGGGTGGAGTTCCCAAGTGTGCCTATCCGAGAAGGAACATAAATTCTACTCCCAATGCTGCTCAGGTTCTCTGAGTATAGCCACTACTTGGATGAAATAAATGGTACGCTGATTGGAACTGCTGTGAAGAGGAGAAGGTATGTAATTCCAAGCGGAACGAGGGCGGTTCACATGGATGAAGTGCAGAGCAAAAGATGATTCCAAGAATTGAGACAAATGAATTATTTGAATTCAGTGGTGACTGTACTTCGATCACAAGTGTCAAAAAATCGAGCGCATACAAACAATGACAAGAATCTCAAAAACATGTGTTGGATCTTTGGCGCTCAATTCGAGCGACGTATGCGACTTTATGTTGTGAGTGGTTGTTTCAAGAAACTCCTCCGATTAGGAAGGGGGTTTTGATAATGTTGAGGCGCGGTTTTATAAAAAGCCTTAGCGACGACGAGAATTCGACCGAATAATATTGAAACATTTAGTTTGCGATTCTTCTGTCGGTCATTCAAGACAGTGGTCAAAAATTTAAGAACCTAAAGAGGCGGAACGCCAGAGGTCGGGGCAAGTGGCCAAAATGTTATGTACCAGACGGACACAAGTCCCTAATCTTTTCGATTGGACATTCCTTTCATTACACAAATAGCCCACCACGCATCGGAACCTCAATTTTCACCCCCAACAGTCGAGGGAAAATCAACCAACAACCCTCACCCTCCTGCGAACCTTCCCAAAAATTTTGACAACTTTGACCACTTCCGAGAATCTATGACAGGAGTAACACGGCCTTTCGATCAAATTCTAGACGCATTGAGACATGTCTCAATTTGTAAATATGCATCTCGCATCTTCGCCGTCGATCCTCGAAGCCCCCAACTTCTTGGCGGGGCTTCTCGAATCCGACCACTCACGACACGACTCCACACGCGTCGCTCGACAATCAACGCAAGGACCCCGACTATGTGTGATTTGTAACTCGACACCTGCATATATGTGTTCGATCATTCCGACACCTATCATCGAAGTACACACATCACTCATTATAAATTGCTCAAGTGTCCCAAATTCTCAAATGTGTTCTCCCTTGCAACTTCTACCTGTTCACCATCTATGCTCCGTTCGGCATACTTGGTATCAGAGCACAGCGGTGTTGGAGAGGCACCTAAACATTGTACCCATCCAGAGGACTACCTCGCACAGGCCGTTTGTGCATCTCGCACACCAACACTTCCCAGACTTTGCGACTACGACGTAAAGCGAGCGAGCGCATCTGACGACCAGCAGTGGGTCTTCGGGGACAACTTCGGCTATGGAGGAGCAGAACGTGCCTATGCACGCGAACCCTAAAGTGGCAGCAAACGCTGGCATGGCAGGCTTGGTGGCAGCTAGGTCAATAGCAAGAACGACGGCTCCGACGACCAACCCGGTCACAAATCCGACAGCGGTAAACCAGCCGCCTCACCAATCGCCTTGACGTCAATAGTAAGAACGACAGGTGGCACCGGACGATTGGTGTGGATCAACAAGGAACGAGCGAGCTGTATCTCCACGTCCGAGGGGATCAACAGCCATCTGCTCCAACAACTCAATGTCACAATGGAGGCTCTTCGCAACGCAAGTACATGGGAGGCAGTGCTTGTCGAGAGAAACACCCAATTCTCGAGGGAGTCCAAGATTCGTTGGCCCCTCCCAAACTGTTCGATCCTACAAATTCCAAGGGACTGATGGTTCGGATGTTGCTGACGAGTCTAGAGGTGTAATTTACCACTGCTGGGGTTAAAGGTGATCTAAAGAAGATTGACCTCACGGCCGCGGTTTAACGTGGTAAGACACTAAGTTGGTGATTTGATCTAGAGGCCATCCAACGGCATGAGGAGATCGGCGGGACCTCATCAACGGCCAACCGTGCCCATCTCATATCGCCGACCGCATGTGTTCTACCCTTAGAGCAGATGAACCCACAATGGTAAGAAGCACTGATGCGACCAACCTACTGGAATGAGTTCTTACGTGCAATGCTCGTAAGATTTGTATGACTGAACAAGAAGTCCGATGCTCAGTTTTAGCTCGAGTGTCTCCGTCAGCAGTTCAGCGTGACAAATTACGCGCCAAGATTATACGAGATCATCACTAGTACAGACATTGTCCTCGATGAGCTCTGCAACAACGGCCTCAAACGAGACATTCGACGAGCGGTTGCCATTTTTGGCATCCAAAATGACCTACCACTGATGATCGCAACAACAGAAAGAATCCACAGCATTGACTAAAAAATCGGATCCACGAAACCTACGGCTGGCAACCTCCCAACCACATTTATCGTGGGAACCAAAAAAGCCAGTCGGGGGACTCCTCGACTCTAATAGAAGTGGACGCCATCGACCAAGGACATACGCGCACCTGCTGCAGCTATAATAAAGTTGGGTTTATCACTCGCAACTGCCGAAGCAAGCAGCAGGCCAAAACGGGGGAAGTCACAGAAAGGTGAGTCAGGAAACGTCAAGGGGCAGGAGTGAAAGACACAACTCTTGTCCATGAGTGCTCTACGCCAGAAGATCCCTCATCTGAATGGTGTATGACACCACAGAGGGTTTGTGAGATCGTAAATTCGATGAGGGATACGAGGACAACCAACCTACATACTCCTACTAGTGCAATCTCGAGGTTGCAAGAGTCGCAGAATGGTACCGTCACTTTCGGATCGAGGAGCTACTCATAGCTTTGTAAGCAACGACATGGTTTGCACACTGGGCCAGGAGTATTTGAAAGAAAAACCATCAACGGGAGATTACAAATACGGAGACTCCAAGAACCACCATGACTACAAGTGGGGGATCTGCGGGATGTAACGGTCTGGAGGTCATGTTCAATGAGTGAAAAAAACATTCTCACACAAGATTTCTTATTCCGGCACGATCCACAGGTTGACTGGAACAGAGGCAACGTCTACGTGGAATTCGACGGTGCCAAGCGACAACGTTTCTGCGTGGGGCGGAAGACGACATTGGAAGTAGCAGAGGTGGAAGTAGTAGAGGAAGATGCAGCAACCAAGAAGCGACAACATGTGCAGCCAATACTGCTCAACGTGGCCAAGTACTGCATATGACAAGGAGCTTGTGTGTAGCTCGTACATATCGAGCCAATGGAGGAGGAGGAAGTGGCAGCAGCTGACTCATTGGCCTCATCAGCCTCATCAGCCTTATCGGCCTCATTGGCATCAAGAAGGTTCATGATGGAACTCGAATAGTTTGTACCACTCATCCAAGAGTTTACGGACGTCTTCCTTGACGAACTCCCGAGAACCTTACCACCTCAATACAACATCGACCATCGCATCCATCTGAAACCGGGCAGCCGACCCAGAGTTTGATGGGCCTATTTAATGGGGGATCATGAGCTGTCCGAGCTGAAAGATCAGCTCGAGGAGATGCTCGGCCAAGGGTTCATATGTCCATCCACTTCAGCATACGCCACACCAGTATTATTTATGAGAACAAAAGTGGCAAAATGTGAATGTGTGTGGACTACCAGGCGGTGAACAACGCTACCCTCTTCCCCGAGCCGACGAACTTTTTGACCAACTCCGAGGGGCTCAAGTTTTCACCAACATCGATCTATGGAGCGGTAATCACCCGATCTGCGTGGCGGATGCCGACATCGAGAAGACGGCGTTCCGAATACGCTACAGGAATTTTGAGTTTACGGTTTTTCCTTTCACACTGACAAATTCCCCATCAACATTCATGGTGGTAATGAACAATATTTTCCATCCATACCTCGATGAGAATGTTGTGGTATACCTCGACAACATCCTGGTGCACATTCGCAACCCATAGGTGTACGATGGACACCTTTAAAAAAGTTCTTGAAGTTTTACAAAGAGAGAATTTTCAGAAAACTCTTGAAGTGCGACGTCGGTCGCTGTTCCATCGAGTTTCTGGATCATGTCATCAACGACGGACGGATCACCATGAATCCAACAAAAGTGGCAGAGGTCGGTGATTGGTCGACACCGACGAACGTCCGAGATGTTCAAGTTTTTCTTGGCTTTTGCAACTACTATCAGCGCTTTTTACGGGATTACTCCCGTGTGTCAGTGCCTTTCTCCAATCTCATTCGAAAAGAAAATGAGTTGCGGTGGGAAGACAACGAACAAGATGCGTACACCGTCTTGCGGTACGCTCTGACCTTTGAGCCAGTCCTACAATTATCTGATCCAATGGTCGACTACGGCATGGCTACGGACGCCTCAGACCAAGCCATCGGCGTGGTCCTACAAGATCATGGCAATGGAGAGCAACCGGTCGCATACATGTCGTAAGAACTGTGAGGAACAGAACTCAACTATGTTGTGCACGAGAAGGAGATGTTGGAGGTTGTTCATGCACTTAAGACACGTTGGTTCTATCTTGAATGTTGCCGATACATCGTACACACCGACCACCATGCGCTGAGATGTTTGAAGACACAGCCGAACCTCAATTGACGTCAAACTCGATGGATGGAGTTCCTTGAATCCGGGTTTGACTACAATATTGAGTATTGGCCAGGCAAGACCAACCTTGTAGACTTGCTCAGCCGCCGACCAGATCTGATTGCTGAGGCCGCGACACTACATCTGCCGAGAGATCCGTACCTTGAGCGGTTGTTCACACGAGATTACGCCCAACATGGCAGATGCAACAAGGCAAGGTTCCAGTACGCCGCATCCTATTAGCGGCGATGATTCACTCGCCAAGTGGTCATTGTCCCGAACAATAAAGTCCGCCACATGCTACTCAAAGAATGCCACGACATCGGTCTAAGTGGAAATTTTGGAGAAGAAAAGACGTTGAAGAAGCTGGCACAACACTACTGGTGGGACAAGATGCAATCCAACGTGGCCAAATTCTACAAACCCTACGGCACGTGTCAACAGTAGAAATATCATCGCATGCAGCCACCTGGACTTCTGCAGCCACTCCCCATTCCGATGGAACCGTGGACGAACATCTCCATGGACTTCGTCACGGAATTACTACTCACACCAAGGAATATGACGTAATCCTCATGGTTGCTGAAAGGTTTTTTAAAATGTCTCCATTTATTCTGACAAAGACCATCGTAACGGACGAAGGAATAGCGTGAATGTTTTTAAATAGCATCGTACGGCTACATCGCATGCCGAGGACCATCACAAGCGACAGAGTCCGTCAATTTACCAGCCGAATCTGGCACGAATTGATAACTCGCTACGACAGCTGGATACAGCTTTCAAGAGTGTTCCATCCTCAAACCGACAGCCAAAACGATCAAACCAATCAGAAGCTCAAACAACATCTCCAAACATTATGTGAACCTCATGGGATGGATTGGACACATAAAATCTCGACCGCTGAAATTGCATACAATTCAGCAATCTCCACCGCAATTGGTGAAACTCCGTTCAAAAGTGTGTATGGAAAATTTTCTGCCACACCAGTTAGACGACACAGCCGGAGCAATATTCTTGTGGTCGACGTCCAACGCTGTGACTTCTCCACCATCTAGGATGACACCACCTATGATGACACGACAGACACTCGTGAAGACACAAACAACGATGAAACGAGCAACTGACGGACATCGTAGCAACGATGTTTTCACCGCTGGCGACAGAGTTCTTCTCAATTCGGCTAACATCAAACTCCACAGAGCTGACTGTTTGAAGCTCAAACCCCGATGGTTGGGGTCATTTGGGATCGAGCGCACGCAAACCCCCATGGTCACGCGACTCAACTCCCCAATACTATGCAAGTTCACTCGGTGTTCCCTATTAGCAGACTCAAGAGATACCAAGACCCCAAAAAGAACTTCCCAGGCAAGAATGTACCTCCCTGTCCTCCTGTACAAGTGGACAAGGACACAGAGTACGTCATCGAGGACATCCTTGGCCATCGATGACGTGACAAAACGAGAGAATATCTTGTCAAGTGGCATGGCTACGACGCCGTGCATAACAGCTGGGAATCCTACGACAACTTCCCCAACGTCGATCATCTAATCGACGGATACTACCGCCGTCACCAGGCCACATCTCTATGCGCGAGAGGACGTCGCGACTAAAAGGAAGCAAGTGTTATGTACCAGAGGTACACGAGTCTTTAATCTTTCCGAGTGGGCATTTTTGCCATTACACAAATAGCCCACCACACGTCAAAGCCTTAATTTTCTAATTGTCTACGGTCGAGGACAAATCGGTCGACTACCCTTGCCCTCCGGTGAACCTTCTCGTACTTTCTGACAACTTTTTACCACTTTCGAGAATCATCGACAGAAGTGTCATGAACTTTCGGTCGACTTCTTTTCGCATAAAAAGTATCGAGATTTATCAAGATGCATCTCGCATCTTTGTCGTTGTTCTTCAAAGCCCCCCGATCCCTCGGCGGAGCTTCTCGATCCGGCCACTCACGACGCGACCCCACACACGTCGCTCGACAATCAACCCAACGACCCCGACTGCATTTCATTTGTAACTCGAAACTTCTATATATGTTTTTGATAATTTTGACACTTATCATCGAAGTACACTTACCTCTAATAATAAATTACTCAAGTGTTCGATATTCTCAACCGTGTTCAGCCTCGTAACTTCTACCTGTTCACCATCTACTCTTTGTTTGGCATAACACAAAATGCCCTTGGCCAAATGGCATAAAAATACTCTAGATTATTATCGAAGTGCTGTGGGCCATGAATGTAAGGAAAGAACTGCCCACTCGCAAAATTTAGGGACTCGTGTACCTCTGGGACAACACTGCCCCCCTCCTTTCATATATGACCAATCACCTCAGCCCTGCAATTGTGAATTGACAAGTGTACTGGGAAGTGAACATATCAGTGAAAAAGGACTTATAACAAAACTAGTACATTAAACATATACTCCGTAAGAAATAATACCTTAGACAATGAACGTATATCTTGGCTTTTTTTACATGAATTGATGTTGATGATTTCTGAAAAATATTTGCACATGGGAATACACTTCTTAAAACACCGCTTGTCGAGTGTATGAATTTCTGGTGACTAACCATAACCCTCTCCTTTTTGCCTTGATTTCCTGGCGTATTAGCATGCGTAGGCCAGTGATTCTTGTAGTAGCTGTCGATCGAATGATCGCCGTATCGGTTGTTGTCGTAGGCCTTCCTGCTGTTGTACGAGGCATCGTAACCGTGCCACTTGAACAGATCCTTGTTGGTTTTTTTGCGATGTCGGTACATGAGTTTGCCTTGTATGGGGTCCGGGTAGTGCCTAAGCTTGGAGGATTGGGTGGATCACCATACTTTCTGGTAGACAAAGTCATGGGACAACCGGAGTTTGCATTCACTCAAATTCAAACAGACCGAACCATCGGGATTTGAGCTTTGCGAAGACTTGTCCACGGAGTTTGATGTTTGCTAAGGTGAGTAGGATGCAATCAGCAGGTTTGAGCATGTTCTTGTTACGATGTTGGTTAACTGCTCGTTTCATCGTGCCTGCATTTTTGTGAGGGTCTATCGTGTTTCCTCCCAGACACGAGAGAAATCCCGTTGGTTGATGTCAACAACAGGAATGTTACTTTGACTCTGTAGTTGTGCCAATGCGGCAAATGTTTTGCCTTAAACTAATTCCAACAGAAATTTACCCATTTTGATGGGAGTTGTGGAGTTGTATGCAAGTTCAGCACTCGGTATTTTTGCTTTCCAATTAGTGTCCTGTAGCTCGCATAAAGCGTGGGGTTGTTTGAGCATCTGATTGGCCCGCTCCGATTGCCCTTTGGTTTTGAGGTTGAAACACTGTTGATAGCTGGATCCGGCTTCCATAACACGTCATCAACTCGTGCCAAAAATGACTACTGAAGTGGCCATCTCTGTCGCAGATCATGGTACATGGCACATTGTGTAGCCGCACGATTTAGTCTAGAAAGCTGTACTACTGTTCCTTCTACGGTGACGGTGGTCGTCATCGGGATAAAGTGTGACATCTTGGAATATGTCTCCATCACCACGAGGATGGCATCATATTCCTTCGGAGTGACAGGTAGTCCTGTCACGAAGTCCATGCTGATATCAACCCATAGCTCCGTCGAAATGGCAGGTAGTTGAAGCAGTCTTGGTGGCCTGGTGCAACAGGATTTCTGCCGCTCATAGCTGCCGTAAAACTTACAAAATACTTCAGCCTTGTGCTGCATCGGGTCCCACAAGTAATATTTCACAAGCTTCTTGAGCATCTTGTTCTTGCCGAAGTGTAAACCTCGACGGGTGTCATGGTATTACTTCGACAACATTCATCGCAGATCCTCATTTGTTGGTACGGCGAATTGAAGAGTAAATCATTGTCTCCAATAGGGGTCATTGAACCAAAACTTGATCTTTTCATACCCGCCAAACTCCTCGTAACCATTCGCAAACAACCTCGCGAGGTCTTGGACATGTTCGATGAGCAACGCGTTAATCTCGGCCATGATTTCTGGTCACCGACTTAGAGCATCCGGTGAACTTGTTTTTCCAGGTTGGTACTCGGTGTTGTAGTTGGACTTGACAAAATCCATCCATCGAGCTTTTTGACAACTCAATTTGGCAAATTCTTGAGATATTTGAGTGCGTGGTGGTTGTTTCAGACGATGCACCATTAGCATTCGAGGTAACTCCACCACGTGTTGAAGGCATACATAACTATGAGAACTTCTTTTTCGTACACCGCATAGTTAAGTTCCGGTTCACATAGTTTTTCCAACATTTATGCAACGGTTTAATCTCCACCGTCATTGTCTTTGAGGAGCACGGCTTCGATTGTTCGATCAGACGCGTCGGTGGCCATGACATAGTCCACCATTCGATCCTCTAATCATAGGATAGAAGGTCATAGCACTTTCCAAAGTTTTAAACGATTCTTTTTCTCTATCTCTACAATTCCACTTTGTAGTTTTACGAGTAACATCGGCAAAAGGCGCTGAAACCTGGGAATAGTCCTTAAAAAATGGATGTTAGTAGTTTCACAATCCCAAAATACCTGTATGTCCCAACCACTGATCAGTGTAGGCCAGTGAGCGACCACGTCCACTGTCTTCGGGTCCATGTCGATCCGTCCACCACTGATGATGTGGCCCACAAACTCAATTAAATGGTGACCATAGTGGCAGTTTGAGATTTTTATTTATAGAATCTCTCTCTTCGTAAAATCTTAGGAACTTTTGGAGATGCCCATTGTTCTCCTCCAGGATGTGGTTGTACACTAGGATATTGTTCAGGTACACAACAATGAAGTCATCAAGGTGCGGCCAAAAACAATATCTATCACTACCATAAACGTTGCAAGGGCATTCGTAATTCCAAATGACAAAACCGTAAACAATAAGAGTCCATATTTGGTATGGAAAGTTGTTCTCATAACGTCCTCATCAGATACGTGAATCGGATGGTAGTCGTTGCATAGGTCGGTTTCTGGTGACAGTTCTTGCCATGCGGAGTTGTTCCAAACATTTGCCCGTATTCAGGAGGGGGTAGTGGTTCTTGATGTTGATGCCGTTGAATGCTCAGTAATCCTCGCATATCTGCATCTTGCATGATGTTTTTTACCAAAATTACAGCCATTGCGTAGGGTGATGTGGATGGCCTCGATGAACCCATGGCTGAGCATCTTAACCAGCTGTCTTTTTAGTTCAATCAGTTTACGATTGCTCATCTGACCGTTGGTTCGCTGTCCAGTTTGGGTCTATCCGGTGATCGATTTTGCATAGAGGAGGTAACTCTGGGGGCAGTTCTTTGGGGAAAAACCCTTCTAACTCCCTGACAAGGGATACAAAAAATCATGAGGTACCTTTTTTCTGGCATACTCGGGGTCTTTCCAGGCTTTTGAGAGAAGTTTGGGCCCTTTTCCAATTCTTGAAAATCAATCTTGCTGTCAAGTTCAACTTCACTCAACTGCGAGGATGCAAGGAGGGGGAGGAGCGAGCGAGCGAGTGAGGGAATACGTGCTCCACCCGCTCGGGATGTTTCTTGCTTGCACCTTCGTGTGTCGTTCCATACACGCCATGCGAAGGAGGCTTTCACCCTGTCGGCGAGTAGCGTAACAGTTACACCACCCACCGAGGGGCTGTCTTGGAGACGAGCCTCCGACAACGTGTGCGGTCAACGTCGGGGGCAAAACCAGTGACTATGACCATGCAATGGTGGTACCTCCGGTAACATGTGCAACAAGGCGTCCGCACCCACGGCCGGGAGACATACGCGACCAACAATGCAACTCGCCAGAGCACAGGATCCAAGGAGGAATTTTTATTTGCGTAGATGGACGGCCAGGCACTGCTCGCACTAAGCATTAGATGCAAGTACGACACCGGCTAAAGGTGCAAGTAACTTGTCGTGGCAAACTAGGAGAGGAGTAGGGCAGCGCCAAGACTAGCTGGCCGGAAAGTAAAAATACCATGTACATTTCTCATTGTAATTAACCTGTCATAACCTTTGAAAATCACTATTTTCCAGTTCTGGCTTCTGGACTTCTCCAATTTTATCTTTCCGTCATGACTGTGCTCTCCACACAAAGGCTTAATCTCCAAAGAGCACACACATTCATATCTAGTGTCAGAGCCAAGGCCACACGTTGGACGGAAGCAATGCCGGAGCTCTACAAACTTGAAGGCGTCGAAGAAACGGACTACGCCAAACTACGTGGAGGCTGAATGAGAGGAAGATTGATGGACCCGACTTCAAGGCCAACACACGAGCCATCCTCTGATTTTTTTTCCATATTTCTAGAGTGTCCACACAACCTACCGTGCGTGCACGGGAGACAAAGGGTGGCTTCCATGCACTTTGAAGAAGTTAGATGTTTACCCCAGACTGCGGAATCACTGCCAATTTTTTTGATTCCTGTAGCAACAAATCCTTTTTTCCCCAAGGATCTCCAACGGCCAAGAGTGATCAAGAGCCATGGAGCAGGCCATGCAGCAGATCCTAGAGCAGCTGTGAACCATCAAGCTTGAAAATGAGGGTCTCAATTGGCAGATGAATGACATGCAGGATGGGACTGAGGTTGGACAGGTTCGGGCGGCCCGGTCGAGGAGTCTGCCAAGATCAAAGTCAAAGGTTTTGGAACCGTTCAGTCCCTCAGTTAAGGGTGTAAGCATTTTGACCTGGCTGTTTGCCATAAACAACTATTTTGGGGTTCTGAGAACCCACCAAAGGACGATGCTGTGAGTGTGTTATTTGGGGTGATACTGCTACACGGAGCAGCATTGGAGTGGTGGAGGTAGCTGGATATGTTGGGCACTCAAGATGGAGGTATGAATGCAGCTTTGCAACATGCCGTGTTGTGGCTGCTAGGCATGAGGTAAGCTGAAGCGTGCACGTCGAGGATATGGGAGCAGTTCCAGCAAGCCATTAGAGAGCGGCTTAACCTCACGAACGTTTCCATGGTCTCGTACAACAAGATCAAGAAGCTGAAGCAAATGGGCTTTGTGTAGGATTACACATGTCTTTTCTTGGCATTGTGCTCAGAGATCGACGACACGAGCAAGACGGACATGGCGAACAAGTACCACAACAGTTTGAAATCAGAGATTTAGCACATGTTGGCATGAAGTGGGATTACAGAGTTCGAGGCAATGGAGGTCATTGCACAGCGAATTGATGTGCTATGCTACCGTCGAGGGGGTTTCTGTCAGAAGCAAGAGAATTTTTAGTGTCGAGCACAACATCAACAAACTGACCCCATGGAGATCAACGTGGTGCAAGGAGGCCAGTGGTAGTAAGCCACGTAGTGGAAACGTTTGGATCTGCAAGAAGGCTAGGTACCACAACAAGGACTACAAGAAGAATTAACAGGGAAACGACAACAAGTAGTTAGTGGCAGACGGTCAACTACTAGGAAAGCTTTTTCTGCATCAGCAAACATCAAACCCAAAAGTCCTTCAATAACTATGGAGCTGTGGGGTGTATTATTGTGGAGCAAAGGGAACGGGAGGATTCTAAGAATCTTCTTGAAAGCTATAATTTCATTTGTTGGTTCTACGGACGGTGAGGGATGCCATACTTATTAAAATATAAAAGCATTACTGGATTGCGATACGTCACACTCATTCCTCAGCAACAAGCTTGCAGAAAGGCTGAGGGTTGTACGACTAACTGGGAAGCCAACTAAGGCCAAGTTGGTACAAGGGGAGCTGGAGTGCGGATTGCCTCTAAAACCTTTGAGGGTCTGTCTGGACAAGCTGTTGAGCAAGGTGAACTTCTACACGTGTCCTATGGATGTGTATGATGTCATTTTAGGGTGTGACTGGCTACACTGGTAGAATCCTGCTGTGGATTGGGTATGTAACTAGGTGAAGGTGAAGAAGAGTGGAGAGCATAGAGTTTTGCCGCTATGGGCTGGGGAGAAGGACTCTAAGGTAGGAAAGGTGCCTCAATTCAGTTATGTGTAATGAAAGCACTGTTAGTAGAAGGAGAACCAGATGTACCTTGTGTGTATGCGGTAGAAAGAAGCATCTGAAGAGGCAGAAATATTGACAGCCGAGGCAAAGCAACAAGAGGGAGAGCAACAGAAAGCACCAGCAATGGAGGTGCCGGAAGACATTAAAGGAGTGTTAGACAGCTATAGTGATGTGTTTCCTACCGAGCTGCCAAAGGACTTACCACCAAAGCGGGACATCGACCACAAAATTGTGCTTGTTCTTGGAGCAACTACAACGGTGTGTGCTGCATATAGCATGAGTGACAATGACCTGGGTGAGCTCAAGAAGCGGTTGGAGGAGCTAATGAAGCAGGTATTTATCAGGCCGTCTGTGTTGCCATACGCTGCACCGGTCCTCTTTGTGAAGAAGAAAATTGGTGAGCTGTGGATGTGCGTGGACTATCACACACTGAACAATGTCACGATCAAGAACCGGTACATGATACCAAGGGTCAAGGAGCTGTTTGACCAGATGAGGGGAGTGCAGTACTTCAGCAAGATTGACTTACGCTCGGGGTACCATCTGATCCGGATTGCAGAGCAGGGTGTGGAGAAGAAAATGTATTGTATGTGGTATGGCTATTCTAAGTACCTCGTCATTCTGTTTGGGTTTCTCAACACTCATAAAACATTCATGATTCTCATGAACAGGATCTTCCACCCTCACTTAGACCAGTTCGTGGTTGTATTTCTTGAGGACATCCTCATCTACTCTCAAACTCAGGAAGAGCACCATCTTTGGCAAGTGCTGGACATTCTTTAGAGAGAGAAGTTATTTTCTAAGCTCTCCGAGTTTGAGAATAGGGAAGTGGAGTTCCTTGGATACATTGAGAGTGTCAAGGATCTTTGCATAGATCCAAATGGTGGAAGTAGTAAAGCAGTAGCCTACACCAAAGTGCGTATATAACATCGAAGCCTTCCAGGGATTTATCAACCACATTTGGGGGTATGCATAGAAGGGTGCACCACTGACCCATATGCTGAGGAAGGATCACCATTGGGAATGGGGCAAGAAGGAGTAGAAGAGCTTTGAGCAGCTCAAGTCTACAATGTGTGACGGTCTGGTCTTGGTACATCCAATTTCATCCAAGGAGCATGTCATGGCAACGGATGCAAGCAACTATGCCAATGAGACAATACTAATATAGGATCACGGGAAGGGGCCGTAGCTGATCGTGTACGTGGCTCGCAAGCACCGAGGTGCAGAGCTGAACCACACAATCCACAAAAATTTAATTCTAGCGGTGATCAATGTCTTCAAGCACTAGAGGTGCTACCTCATGTTGCGGCGTTGCGTGGTCTTCAAGGATCACTATACCCTGAAGTACCTGAAGACACGACTGAACCTGAGTCATCGACAAAATCGCTGGATGGAGTTCTTGGAAGGAATTTTTGACTAAGAGATCCAATACAATCCCGGGAAGGTGAGTCCAATACATGCTCAGTCGAGGAACCTGACTTGAGCCTCAATGCCATCTTAGTGCCATCTTAGTGCTTATGGGATCTCCAGTAAAGCATATCCTGTTCAAGCTTGGCTACGGCATGGATGGGGAGTTCACGGGGGGTGTACTGAAAGACGTAACATGGGATAGACTATATTGGGAAAGGGGAGAGGAGTAGAAGACTATCCTCTTAGATTATGCACCATGGAAGCATTTGATCCTGGAGGAGGTGCATGATACCCACTACTATGGCCACTTTGACTTTGACAAGACGCCCAAAGTCTTGGTACGCCAATATTGGTGGCTGTCAATGATGACTGACTGTAAGAGGTTTGTGAGCAGTTGCGATGTGTGCCAATGCATTAAGGCACAGAAGACCAAGCCACTAGGGGAGTTGCAACCATTACCTATACCTGAGAGGCCAAGGACAGACATCGTGCATGACTTCATCAGCGGGTTGCCTATGACGCAACAGGGCAACACCACAGTATTGGTGGTGGTGGTTCGGTCCTCTAAGATGGCCCAATTCATCGCATGTCCAAAGAGCATCAGGGCTGCTGGGAGAGCTCAACTCTTCTTCAGCCATGTCATCAAGTTGCATGGAGTGCCGCAGTTGGTGGTCTCATATTACAATCCACGCTTCATTTTGTGGATTTCGAGAGGTCTCATGGGAAAGTTTGGCACGCGGATGTAGCTGTTCACTGCATACCACCAACAGAGTGATAGAAAGAGAGAGTGCACAAACCAGACATTGGAGCAGGTGCTATGGAGCATGGTCCCCGATCCAGACACGTTAAAGGAGGCTCTCTCAGGAGAGGATGTTGAGCAGTGGCGGGCCGCCTGTGAGGAGTGGTAGAGTTCTCCTACAGCTCAGTATTTTCAGCTTCAATAGAAAAATCATTGTTTGAGGTGGTTTATGGCCACCAACCACTGAGCCTAGCCGGCCTTGTTATGGAAAAATCTCTTCTGGCTGTATAATAGATTGCTACCACATGGGACGTGGTGCGATAATGGCTGTTCAAGGTGCACAAGTAGCAGAAGCAGCAAGTAGACAAGCATCAAACTACTGAGGAGTTCCATGCCGGCAATTAGGTCATGCTCAATTTAGCTAACCTGCAGCTGATGGCAGTTGGGAGTCCCAAGTTGAAGCCGAGACAGATTCACCTCCTACTGTCCAGGTTGAAGGAAGTGGGGATTTTGAGGTGGAGAAGATTCTAACAGACTGCCTAAGAGAATGTCAGTTTAAATGTTTTGGTACAATGAAAGGGGTTTCCAGCAGAACACAACTCTTGGGAGCCAAAGGCCAACTTTTATGTCGGGGGTACCGACACTGTTCTTCAGGAGCATCTCAGGCGCACCGAGACGTCGTACCTCTGATATGGGGGGGAGGGGGGGGGAGGATGTAACAAGGTACATAATTTTTCTGGCATACTCGAGGCCTTGCCAGGCTTTTGAGGGACATTTGGGCCTTTTCCCGATTCGTGGAGAATTGAGCCCGTGGTCGAGTTCAACTTCGCTCAACCGTGAGGACGCCAGGAGGAGGATGAGCAAGTGAGCAAGCGAACGCATGCTCCACACATTAGGTGCATGTTTTTCTTGTATCTTACTGTGGCGTTCCGTACATGCCACGTGAAGGTTGATTTCATCCTCTCGGCGAGTAGCATAATAGTTACACTACCCGCCGAGGGGCTGTCTTGGAGGCGAGCCTCCTGATGGATATGAGAGTGCCAGAAAGTGACAGAATAGGTTGCTGGATAAAAATCATCTGGCATGACAGCTGCATAGAGGATTGTTCACAGGTTCCAACGCACTTTACGGAACTCAATTTGGAATCCGTTTGAGTGAGATCTGGATTTCCAAAGTTTGGAGATCATGAGTCGGGTTCAAGTGACGACCTGAGCACTTTGAGCTCAAAAGGCGGCAGGATTATTGGTCAGGACGGCTGAGAGCGGCCTTCAAGGAGAAAAGATGGCTGGAGGGCCTCCAGGAGACTTCAAGGAAGGATCACTCCACGATCATTTGCCGTGCAGGTCGTGGGAGACATAATTCTCATGCATGACAGGGTGACTGCCGCTCATCCCGCTAAGCTAGGAGTGTGCTAGAGGGTGAACTTTGACAGAATGGATCTCAGTGCTCCCTTAGCCAAATGAGGCATATAAGAGCTTGTTAGAAAGCTGTGATGATTTACTTTCTCACTCAAGAGTCGATTTAGACATTTGCGTTCTCTGCAGACCTACATTTGCTTCCGTAATTTCTGTCTGTGCAACCTGCAACTCCCTCTCACAAACAGTTGGTCCTGCCTAGGCGGCTCTTAGTGAGCCTGATCACCTCCCTGAGGGCTGCCNGAAGGCAAGAACTTCTTCAACTGGAGCAACAACATGAAGATGGTGCTGATGGAGAAGGGTCTCTGGAGCCAGGTGGATGAGAAGGAGAAGGAACTAGCAGAAAGCTCCCTCTCCCCTGTCGAGGCCCGTACCTACCGCGAGAAGCATGACCGCGCCCTCGCAACCATCTACCTCCACCTCGCCGAACGGCAGCAACTCCTCGTCCGTGGCATCCTCACGCCAAAGGAGGTTTGGAAAAAGCTTGAGTCCACTTATGCTCTCAAGTCAATCCTCATGAACATGCAGCTGCGTCGTCGCTTTCACACTGTGAAGATGGATGAGTCCGGATCCATGATTGACTACATCAACATGGTGAAGTCTCTCTCTGACAAGCTTGCTGCGATTGAGGACCCTGTCAAGGAGCGTGTGCTCATGCTAACCATCCTTTCTGGTCTTCCTAGCAGCTACACTCCTCTCATTGTTGCCCAGGACCAGCGTGGCGACAAGCTCTCCCTCGATGATGTGGAGGAGAGCCTGCTGTTTGAGGAGGAGCGGCGCAAGGGAGTGGAGGGCGGAAGCGGACTGGACGTCGCTCTCATCACCAACTTTGGTCATGGGGGCGGTGCTGCACCAACCAGGAGCAACAGCGGAGGAGGAAAGAAGAAGGGGAACTGCCACTACTGCAAGAAGCCGGGCCATTGGGCGCGCGAATGCCGGAAGAAGAAGGCGGACCTTGCGGCTGGAGTGGGAGCGGGAAAGCAGTCCGATGCTTCCGCGAACGCAGCAGATTGGGAGAGTGGATTCGTGA